>JAYMTK010004277.1:0-11289 GCA_036897405.1 Pelargonium myrrhifolium | reverse complement strand
TATTGTTGTAAAAAAAATTGGTTTCATTAGATTTTGATTTTAGATTGTTTGGCTCCGATCAGATTTTGGATTGTTGTGCTTCGCCGAAAATTGTGTTCCTTGTCGGAATATGCATATGTACTCTGATTTGACTTTAATTTTAATGGTTTAATTGATTTTTAAGATATATTCATGTACAAGAACACAATCGGCTTAAATTTCATGATAAAAATACATATTCCGGCGACCAATTAAAGTTTTCGGCGCCGGAGTCTTCAAACACTTGAAGTTTCCGGCGCCGAAAATTTCAAGTTTCAAGAACATAGTTTTGAAATGAAGAAGAAGTGTATAATTGGTATTTCAAAAAAATAATAAGTCATTGCAAAACATGTGAGGAGAGATAGTGATTTTCCGTTAACTTTAACGAAAAAGTTAATGGAATTCAAGCAAAACCAACTTTAGGGGGGTTTGTGTTGACGGAAATAGTTGATGGGAGGTATGTGCAAAAACGTCATACTTCATACGGGGAACCTGCAATTATCCCAAGAATTTTTATGTTTGTGCGAGTTTACAATCATTGCATAATGGATAAAGTTAAGTCCATCGACATCTCATTAAGGTCTACTAATCATAGGTTGCCCTAAATCCAAGAAACATCTACTGCATAAAAAAAATTGTATATCAAAACATAATATTGACCCATATCTCTAATAAATCAACTATCAATATTATTTCTCGTTTACTAGAACGTAAATAAAATTAAGTTAAGTCAAAACAATTGATGGTTTGATATGATATGATATGGCTTTAGGTTATTTTAGTCATCAAATAGTTTAATTGTATGGACAATTTTGTCATTGAAGTTCTCACAACAGCTCATATGGGAGGTGGAGGAGGCAACAAGATTTTGTGATTAAAAGTCATGTCAAAGCTAAAAATGTCTAAAATGAGAGATTAAGTGCTTGTTTGGAAACTAAAATTTTCAAAAGTCAATGGAGTAGAAGAAGGTAAAAGAAATTTGGTTTCAACGACTTTTAGATAATTGTTTGGTAAAAATAGTTGTTAAAGAAGTTTAAAAATGTATTTTAGATTGCAAATTGTTTAGTAGTAAAATATTAGTAGATGGTATTTGAAAGTATGCAATTACCAAAATGGACATGAATTTTAATATTATTTTTTGCTATATTACACATATCATTTTGAAGTACAGTTTGTAATCTCAACCCAAATTCACAGTCAACCTACACATTACAGTCGACCTACCTTTATTAAGGTTGACTTGCACATCACTGTCGACCTACCTCTATCATGGTCAACCTTCTACTCTACTCGCAAACACCCTCAAAGGTCGACATGCATTAAACAAAAGAAAGTCGACCTACTATTCTCAGCTAATCAAATCATCAAACAGTCGGCCTTCACATATCAACAACAGACGAGATTAATGGTAAATATGTGAAATATAATAACAAAGTAAGGGGCAAATGTAGGAAACATTTTTTTCTCTCTCTTCTTTTATCCAAAACGGAAGTAAATACCTCCTTCATAGAAGAAGGTCTAGACATGGATGGGAAGGAGGTTCTAACCCAAAGCTTCAGTTTGGCCAAAAAAAATTGACGAACAACTTCTCTGTTGTTGAAAAAGTTTTATCCTATATGACATAACCAAAATAAAGCAAAAGGAGCCACTTATTTGTTCCCGAACAAGCCCTAACTTCTCAAACTACCAAACAATAATGGTCTTGTATGTTTATACACATATCCCCTGCAAGTGGGTTGTAGACTTCTCAAAGAACTCCTTGAGAAGGAGGCAGTGAATCATTTTGAGTAAATTTTGAATATGGGTAGGGATTCTGCAACAAACGAAAACTCGTTGTCATCGCATTGTCACCATTGCCTTGTGTCAAATATTTAGGGTACACGAGTTGCACTCAAATGAGAACATGAGCAAAACGATAAATGATCAAACAAACGCGCCACGCTTTAAATTTATAAGGTTCGACAAATGGATTATGTTCACGGATTACACTTCACACTTAATACTATTACTAAGTTGATTACAATAGTACAATAGCTCTCTCAAACTTGTATCTTTCTCACACTAGTGTGCTATGTGTGTATACTCCTAAATAAAATGACCCCAAAACAGAAATCAGAATGCACAATTGTTCAAATTAGATATCTTGTGGTATTAAAGTTTCTTGTTTTTCCATTTGAAATGTTGCATTAGAATTTGTTCGTGTTCTAAGTTCTAAGTCTCACATCCGCATTTCATAGAAGTCTTCGAATCGCATGCAGGAAAGAATAAAGAATGAAAAATTCCATAATCAAATGTTTAATCACACACAAAACAAACATGGTTGGTTCCTCCACAGAACTCTGATACTCTCAGAGTAGCATTTATAGTTACAAACAAAATCAACACTGCAAACAAAACACAACTCTTCTTTGGTATATATCCAAACCACTCTCAGTCTCAGTCCCAAGCTATGCCTCATAATCATCCGCATCCTCTCGCACATGCCCTGCAGCCACAGCTCCACCAATGTCACTGATATTTCCAAATATCAAAATGATCACACCCAACATTGCACTACCAAACCCCAATCCGAAAGAAGCAGCAATGCTTCCATGGACAGCCGACGCCACTGCAAACCCGACACATGTACCAAGAGCTTTCGTCCACGAGAACCATACCGAAAATGCACCTTCCTTCCCTGCTGGTGCACAATTCAGCAACAAAACCCTCCCAAAAGCATACAAAAGCCCAGCTGATGTGCTCTGTATGGCAGCAAAGATCAGTATATAGTGCTTATGCCAATTCTTGTCCCGGAAATAGAATCCCATCCCCGATGTGAACACCGACAAAAACAGGCCTAGCAGTTGCATCTTCACAGCATCTGCCTTGATCAAGTGCTGGAGCGGTTGCAGCAACGGTAAAGAAAACGAGGGGAAGACGAAATAGGTGAGCCAGAAGTATAGGAAGAAGATGGGTTTTAGGCACAATTGTCCCATCAGAAAAAGCACACCTCCTGTGAAAATGCACATTGTTGTGAAAGATGAGAGAAAGACACAGACTAGGCTCCCAAGGGCATGAGGGTACTTGTAGACTGAAATGAAATGGGTTTTTGGTACAGATTGAGATACTAAACCAGGTCTAAAAGCTATGGCTACATGGACTACTCCAACAAGCCATTTAAGGCCACTGAAGATGGATACAACCCACAAACTTATGAACTGCTCGGATTCTTTAAGCATGTGATATGTGAATGCAGCTATGATTGCAGAGCCCAAGCAACCAAGAGCTGTGCCATAAAGAGAGAACCATCCACTCACTGCACTCCTCACTGGGAATTGGTGTCTGTCCATGGCCGAGCCAGAGAAGCCTCGAACCATTAGTCCAAGATTGCGCGTGTGGGAGGCCATAGCCACGACATGAGCAGCAATGATGATTGAAATGTAAGGTGGGAAGATTTTCACAGTCCTGAAGAATCCAGCAGGTAAGCAAGAGAGAGCTCCAATTAGCGTTGCAGCCCCGGAAATGAGCTGTTGGATCCTACCATAGTCGAGGGGGGTGGAGATCAAACCGAGTATAGGAGCAGATAAAATCAGCCCCAGAGCCCATGAAATGGAAGTCCATCCCAAGGGGGAGAATTTCAAGTTGTGAACTCTTATTTGCCGCGATGTTAGTCTTTCGTACCTGAAAATTTCACCAAGGTAACTACAAAGTAAACGCGAAAGAAGAAACAGAAATTAAGTTCAGGCAAGAAAAGTACACTTACAATATCATTTCCTTGTCAGAACAAACCAAGCCATTGTGGCTTGTGGTCCAACCGTTGGGAGGCTCGGGTGGGAAGGAGACAATTTGGCTGATGATGAGAGGGAAGACTATGGGAATCAGTGTTGTTTGGATGAAATAGGAGCAGAGTTCATACAAGTACCAAGAGAAAATTTCAAGTCTGCTGGGCTTTTCTTGATCTTCATGATGAACTGTAGGACCCCAGTGAACCTCCTTAGCCTTTTTAACTTTCTTGGCTTTTCCAATGACATGAGCAGGAGTAGCTACCTCAATCCTGTCCTCCGCTGACCCCAGCGTCGATTCTTGGTCATTACTATGACTATCAGGAGCCGGTTCTGCCATTGTACACGTACGTGCGTAGCTGATCAATGCTATGCAACAAAACTTTTCTTGTGAAAATTGAGGAAGTGAAAGGGAAAGAAGGAGAGTGCAGAAATATATAAGACGGGATCGATGCATAACACGTACAGCTGGGTGCGAACTTGTCGAGATTGCTTTGACAGCTGAGAGCTAGAGAGCTAGCCTCGGTTTGTTCATTTTCTTGAAGGTATTGACGAGATTGTTAATAATAATTTGTTGGCTTGGCATATCTTTCCATTTTCTTTGTATTTCTTATGTCTTATATATTATTGTCATCAACATATGGACAATCAACATATTCCATATATCTATGCGTTTCATTTTCTTGTTCCCCTAGTGTTAATGCATTTTTGCTAAAAGAATCATAATCTGCAAACAATGCTAAAATATATATGCGGCCATGTATAGTGATAGCTGAGTTCATAAATTTTGAACTTCGTAACGTATTTTTCTTTACTTATTTTTACTTGCAGACTTGGTTCCATCGATCTGATGCAAATATATATGCAAGGAATTGGACATTAAAAAATCTATAATTAATAACTCGTTTTTGGTTTTTTGTTGGCCACTTTGTAATTTTCATCGATATGATGCACATGTATATGCAATACAATACTGATGTTTTTCTCACATCATTATCATATAGTTGGCATTACCATATGCGTTTTGCAACACCATTTGAAGCAGGAAGTGTAGCAATTGAAACGGTTCTTGTTTTTCAGAATAGAACTAAAACGAATCTTTTTAGTGATTATTAGTTCAAGTAAATTCGGCCGGAAGTGCGACCAAAACAAAAGAATGGAGAGAAATATGGGTGAAGAATCTGAAGATAGATGCAATATATATTTTGTTTCATTCAATAACGAGTTTTTTTTTTCTTTTTTTTTCCTGATGCAATTGGGTTCTAGTGGTATTGAAAGTGTAGTGAACTAGACACGAGGTTTGCTCCTAAAAAGTCACGTGACTGATTTTGCTGAATTGGAAGAACATGTAGGAATCAAGTTGTGTGCCCATCACGTAAGACCAAACTGAGCGTACTTTGACGTCAGTTGTCACATATTGAGAGAACCGGCCTATTGCGGCACTCCAAATTTCCACGTTCAGAGGAGAATTAGTTTTAGGAGTAATTGCACATGAATCTCATGTCCTTTACGCGTTTTACATGAATTTTATATATTTTACACGTTTCACATATGAGTATTCTAAAATTTTATTTTAACTTTTGGCTACCACGTACTATATCGGAGGCCTATGCGTTATAAAATATTCTTTTTTCTTTTATCATGTGTCATGCACATGACCTAATTGTTTTCATAAATGTTCATTTTTCATTTCTTCTTCAACGTTCAAGAACACTTGAATGTTTAAAGTTTCTAACGACTAATTATCGTCGAAAACTTCGTAGGTTTGCCGAAATTTTCAAAAATCGGCCGAAAAACTCAAAAAGAATAAATCAAGCAAAATCAAACCCAAAATCAACCTAAATAAATAATAATAATAATAAATAAAAAAAAGAATCGTCGTTTTCGGCCATACCTGCCACACCTCTTCGTCACGGAGGGCCCTACCTGCCACACCTGGTTCAGCATCGGTCATGGAACCGGCGTCCTGGAAGGCGATGAGGTCCTAAAGGCACCGTCGATCATGCCAGTGGCGGCGACGGAGAGGGAGTAGTTGGCGGAGGTCGATACAGGTAGGCTTCGTGTTGGGAGGCCGGAATTGTCATTGAATTTTTGAGAAGCACGGGTGAGAGAGATGGCAGGTGAGAGCAGTGCGGCCCAGGCAGAGAAGATGAAAAAGAGAGAAGGAGGCGCCGCCATTGACGACAGCCAGAGAAAGAAGAGCGAAAGTGACGGATATGAGTAGCGGAGGGCGTTCGCGGCGGCTGCTCGTCCTTTAGTCGGAACCGCCGGCGGAGCGGCCGGCAGACTCGTTGGTGCTGCGCGTGGAGAAGAAGAAGACGATCGTCTTCTTTTTCTTTTTCTTTTTAAATTTTTTTTAATTATTATATGTTTAAAAATTAAAAATTATAACAAGGACAATTTGATCTTATCAATATTTAGTTGATGATTTTTTGACGGAGAGACCTCGTACATGGTAGTTAAAAATTAAAATAAAATTTTAGAATATTCATGTGCAAAATGTGTAAAGTACATGAATTCATGTGCAATTACCCATTAATTTTAGTATATATGAGAGTGTCGCATGACGAAAAATCACTCTTGAAGCATCTAAGGGAGACACATTCTTTCGATTCGTAACAATATCTCCCCTACTCATTACACATATGCCCTTTATCAAGAACTCGTGCTTGCGTTGTGTCCTTGACACAAGCGCCTCCATGCGCACAGTCCCTATCTAATTGTGGACCCTCTTGTCATTGGCAACAAAACCAGTATGCCTCAAGCATACCCTATTCTTGAAGGCACACCACTTGTTATCCGCCCCACTTGGACGTTCTAAAAAGTCACACATTAAATACCTAACTGGAACTTGCCCAATACAACACTCGACGTCTTCGCTTAAAACCCCTCATCAATTGTCGCATTCATGTTTGACCCCATATCTCTTCCCCAAGATTACTCAAACACTTCACCACAAACTATATGCATCTGCCATATGTGTCGCAAAGATCCCCTACAATCAAATTTGACTCTAATACCAACTGTTACAAACCGAGAGGCTTGACCATGTGCAGTGCTCTAAACCTTAACCATAGGTGTCAAATACAAGTAGGACAAATTAGGGCAATGAGGTTCTACATGTATCACAAAAATAAGCACTTATCAACATATATATGATAAAATATATGAGTGTGTCGCATGACGAAAACCACTCACAAGGCGTGTATGGGAGACACATTCTTTTGATTCATAACATTTTATGTGGAGACTAATGAAAGAGTTGTCACTAACTTAACGTTTTAGGAAATTCATACATTTCCAACTAAACAGATAAATATACACACCAGAATTTAATACCTTCCGTCACGAAAAGAGTATCTACTACTTTAACTAATTTATTAAAAAATTAGTTATACATAAATTACCGACAATAATAAAGATAATTAAAAACAATCTTTTGTAACAACAAAAAGGTCATAATGGGGAAATTTGACAAAAATGAGAAATTTGACCCTCATTTTGAGATGGAACTGAGTAATCAATTACACTAGGAAGAGTGGATTATCATACTTTGTTGTGTACAAGAGATTGAGCCTGACTTTGGTTAGGTGAGGCTGAATGTGGATTGGTTTGCAGGAACTGAAGGAACCAGGCAATCTTAACCAAACCCACATATCCAAGATTAAATAAAAACTCCCAAGATGTATGATATATCCAAATATACACTAGCATACCAGATATTTCAGATCTCTATAAAGTACAAATCATTACACATATGATATGTCTTCTGTTACAGAAACAGCACTATTTTGTAACTTCCCAAGTTTTAGCACTAAAACTACGATAACACCATATACCTTGTGTAGGAGTTACTTTCACAGAAAAGTACATCAGTTTGAAGGTTGCTTCTTGCCATCCGGATTATGACTGAATGAACTATTCCCTGGCCCTTCCCCCCGTTCCCTCCAAAGAATTCATTTAAGGCAACACCTTCACCAAAGCGTATTTGCAGTTGCAGTTGCAGTTGCAGCATCAACTGGTGAAATTCTCAAGTAAAAAGATGCCATCATGCGGCTGTTATTCAATACTAGTCTGTACAGAAGCAACGGGTACTCACTTGAATTGTTGCCCCATTCACACCCAACATGCTCATCCAGTGGAAGGTTATGACTTACTCTTGCTTAATAGTGTAGGGGTAACAGAGACAATACCAATAAGGAATAGTGTGGCAATGGATTGGAAGTCGTACAGGTCTCCTACTGATTGTAATTCTCCAAGAGCAATTCCTGCCTGCACAAAACCGAGGAAGTTGATGATCTAATATCACCATAAAAAATCTATGAACTATACAGAACTTTTTGCTATTTTCCAGGGTAGATTCATGCCAAATTGTACTTTAGTATACCAAGAAAAGACAACAGCCTGAGCTCAGAACTTCTATTACCAGTCATATAAGCCCCAGATGTCATGATCCCTATAATTTACTTTTACTAGATAATTAGCCCAAATAGGTTGACTGTTTTTATGAATGTCACAAACATGGAATACTGGCCAATCATTGTTAATATCAAAACCACCATACCAACAAGACTCTACTTTCGTGATGTCATAAATGCAACGTACAACAGTCTTCTTAGTGGACACACCTAACAGTCTTGCTGCTCTTACGTCAGGAAAAACTCTTCAAATTTAATTCCTACAGCTTATTTGATCCCAATTGTAATATGCTTCAAGTTTATCTCTCCCAATTGCTTTGTTATGTATTAACGTCAATTTGCTTTAGACTTTTAGCATTATCACATTCATTTTTATAATCATGTAGTCCAATAATCAAAAACACCTTCGTCAAATAATCATTAACAATTCAAAAATAAAAACTAATATAGGCAAGTGCATACCTTGACAGTGACATATGCAGCAGGAATGAGTCCAATGACTGTTGCAAAGAAGAAGATATGATAAGGTACATCCACTATTGGTGAAGCAACATTAATAAATGTATTTGGCAAGGTTGGGGTAACCCTAAGGAAAAGCATGTAATTTAACAGGCCCTGTCTTCTTTTAGCCACCTGATCAGTAAAAAGAAAAGAAGTTATCTCCTGTCGGTACAATTTCGTTTTTTTTTTTTTTTGGATATGAATAGTTGAATGAGTTGACATGTACCTGGGCCTGGAAGAAGGTCAGTTTATCAGGCCAAAGAGAGAACACAAGGGGGCGCCCAATCATCTTAGAAAGGAAATAACAAGAAGAAGCACCAGCAGTGGCAGCGAACACTACAAGTGCTACACCTTTGAAAACCCCAAAAAGGGCACCAGCAAGCAATGACATGAAAATAGTCCCTGGAATCATGAAAGTCTGCATGAAAATGTAAACCGCACAGTATCCCACAAGGACCTGTATGGTATAGTCACTTGTATAGCTCTCAAGGTTATCCCTATATATAGAAAAACACAGAGAATGAAATAACATCAAAATTCAATCCCATCTGTACAAGCTCAACAAAGAGTTCTATCGCATCAAGAATACATATACATATCAAATAACAAGAAAATGGCCACTGCCTTACAAATTGAGCAATTAAATAAGAAAACACAGGAAATGTCAAGATTACGTGTCTCCAATTCGACCAAATTGATTATTAAATGGAAATAACTCAGTATAGTCTTTTAGATACTCAAGCAAGCTTACTAGCTATTCTCCCATCTCCAATATTAGAGCATTAGATCACTTCACCGGACCCTATTTCTAACTAATAAGAGAGTTGGCTGGTACAGTTCAAAGAAGTAGAACTAAGGTCTGACACTAGAAAGTAAATGATGTCCTTATTCAGAAAATGCATGAATTTCAATTCCAACCTTTCATCCCCAACATCTCAAACCAATTTCAGCTAAGTTCAAATTTCTTTACGTAACCTTCTCCTCGTTCTTTTCTTTCTTCTCCTCTTTATCTTTTGGCTAGGATCCATTCATTCACAATACCCCTTGAGTTGCAAGTTGCCAAATTGCAAAATTTCACATGCATACAAAAAACTAGAGAAATGTTCCTATGGGCTAATAAGTATCAGCCATTGAAAGTCAATTTTTTTGCTTTCAAACTGTATTTTCAACCAGCCGTCCCCACTTTTTTTTAAACCAACTCCAATTTATTCACCTAACTTTATTTCCTCTTTTCTTTTTTTGCCAACAATCATTGGTTCATACCAATTTCCAAACATACAGAATATTTCACCTGACTAATAAGTATCAGCACCTTCACAGAAATTCCTAGAAGTGTTAATACAGATTCCTCTATTAACAATTATTAAGAATATCTTCAGTAGTATTCAATTTGTGAGCCCTCTAGCTATGATCTTCATCAAGTACAATTCCACAACTCCTTTTGGCTTCTTTTAGAATCAATGAGAGTTCATAAAAGCATTTTATCCTTAACCAGATCTAATAAGAAAATGGAGATATAAAAAGCTTCAAAACATTCAGATTCCTTAATTCCAAAAGCATTCTTCGCAAATCCAAAATAAGTAAATAACCAAGAGAGAAAATTTGATTCGAAGAAAAGCAGATCCAGGTAGATTTTCTGGATAAATAAAAACTATTGAGCTCACTCCAAGATGAGAATCTTTTCCCCATCACCAAAATTACATTTTTTAAACCAAACAGAGACGCAATTTGAATCATAAGAAACAGAGACCACAAAATGGACAAGTTTATCCCCTTTTTTCCGGGCAACTAGAAGGGTTTCCATGGAAACAAACAAGGGTGCAAATTAGATGAAATTAAAAACATTGATGTTAATAAAAATGGAGAACCTGAGAAGTTGGAGATCTTCGAGGGTTCGAGGAAGCTGGAGGAAGCTGTAATCAGAGGCGGGCATGGTGAGGTAGACACAGAGAAGGCCAAAACCGAATCCGAAGACCACCGTACAAGCCATCGCCACCTCCCAAAAGCTCAAAGGAAACTTGGATCCCGCATTGAGATTCGGGGTCTCTGTATCCACATCTGCCTTTCCCATTGTGTCTGAAATTTTCTCTTCGATTTCGCTCTGAAATAAATTCTCGGGAAAAAGGATCGAGAGAAACGGAGGTTTCCTTTTGGACGCTTGTGTTGTTTCTTCTTCTACTACTGCTACTACTACTCTCTTCTCCTGTCTTGTCTTGTGAGTTGTGAGAAGCAACAGGAAGAAGAAAAAGAAAGAAGAGAGAGACAAAGAATATTCGGAGTTTTCATATTAAATCCCGAAAGTAACTTAATTAATTTTATTATTATTTAATTTATTTGTTTAATTTTGGTGTAGCTCCTCCTGCTGCAACTGCTGCTCGTTTCCGGTCGTTGGTAGTTGTCGTCTGTATTTCAATTCCATCCAATATGGACTGTCCCATTAGAATTGTTGTTTTTAAACTGGTTCAGACCCAAATTTTAGATCGGTTTCAACTTTAACTGTAACTATTTTTTTTTTTTTTTTTTTAAAATCAACGGGAAAATTTATTAAATTTGTAAGGTGGGTTTCTCCGGAACATAAAAAAAAAAAAATA
>JAYMTK010004276.1:0-11290 GCA_036897405.1 Pelargonium myrrhifolium | reverse complement strand
GGAATTTATAGAATAGTGTGTGTGAGTTGTATGGGGGGGTGTGGGGTTTGGGGGTTTATTTGTAATTATTATCAAAAAAAAAAAAAAACATAATTGATTATACATGAAAATTCACAAATTAAATGGATGAATGATAATGTGACAGGTATGAAAAATCTCGCAAGTCAATGTAATGTACCGTCGAAAACAAAGAAATTTCAAGTTTGTCATCATGAGTTGGAATTTACAATTTAGACTTCATTTAAATTAAAAATAGCAATTTTGGGCGCCAAGATTTGCTATTGCGCCTCGTATGTGCCTGCTTTACAACTGCGAAAATCAAAAAACGTATATACTCATTTTGGTAGTTTGTCTAAAGATTTTAGGTAGAAAGAATATTATGGGTGAAGAAATTAAATGAATATGACCCTTGGATGACAAAAGTTAGTTAAATATTGGCTTATAAGTCAATGAAAGTGTGGTTTTAATGGTTGATGTTTTGGGACCCCAAGCTGTAATGAGCAGTGAGGAGTGGCAACAACACCACCTCAAGAGGACACCTACTGCTATTATCGGCTAATTGACATTGTCAGATTAAGGTTTTTTTACAAAAAGAGACAACATATTATTATTATCATCAATGATTATAATTGCTTTTGGAACTTTAATTTGGTAGTAGTGTAGTTTTCACTTTCAGGTCTGGTTTTGATTCAAGTAATAATTGCAACCAAATGTAATTGTAATTGACAATTGAGATTGGAACAGTTTAGCAAACCAAGTTTGTGTAATTTATATAAAGATAAAAGAAATGGGAAACTAATTATCTAATAGTATCATATTTTCGTTATGGCATATACGTGCATGAGTGGCATCCACGTAATGATAGAAATCATAACTAATAATTTAATTTAATCTAATTTTAATAATACACTAATTTAATATTAAATCCACCAAACCTTAATTATTGTTATTGCTGTCTCTTTCTGTATAAATGGATGTGGATGATGTGAGATTTATGGGATTGTTTTACTTCATTAATTTAATAAAAACAAATGTTAAGAGATCAGCATCCAACAAAATAAGAATAGTTTTTCATCATTTTAACATTAGCTTTTTAAATACTATTCCATCTGTTCTGTGTGCCCAAGAAAATAGATCAACTCTTCTCAACAAAGGATAGCACTTTCTTGTGAGCTTATGCTAATTAATTATGAGTATATTTATAACATGTAACTTTAAATTGTATTTTAGTCGTTATAATATATTTTAGTTCTACTCCCGCTTTGAAAAATTTGTTAGGTCTTCTTTTGATAAAAGTGTTATTTTCATATTCTCATGTTGGACGTTATTCTTTTCCTTACAAATCATTGAATATATGGTTCACCCACCGGCGGCAGCTCCCCTAAACCGGCCAGTTTCAGCTCCGGCACACATCATTGAAGCAGCAAACAAAGAAGTTGAGCCAACACAGCCCATGCCGAGCACTCAGGCCCAGCCCATGCTGAACTCTCAAGCCCACTTCGTTTTGGGGAATGAACCCACTACAACAACACCCATTACTTCTGGTTCCCCATTACCTAAAAAGCGCCAAAGTGCGCAGCGAATTCCCAGAATTTCTAGGAGTGGAAAAAGCACATCCAGATCCTCCAAAAAACAGGTCCGGCGTGGGAACCTCTCCATACTCCCGACTAAATCTATTCAACGCATGCGTGCCGCGTCAGCCTCATCCAACTCAGCATCACAACTGTGGAATTTTTGCACAACACTAGGAGCGGTGGTGGAGACCCAAGAAGAGGAATCTGAAGTCATCGAGCACCTGCAGCTACTTGAAGCTGCTCACTCACCTCATTAGCATCTTCACAGCTGCTCACACCCCTGTAGAGATATGAGTCTTCTCTCTTGGAACGTTCGGGGGTGTTCAGCATATCACAAGAAACGTTCCATCCAACTCTTGATTAGAGCACAGCGTGCAAGCGTGGTATTTATTCAAGAATCTAAATTGCAGCAACTGTCAGTAATGGATCGTCGAGCACTATGGTCTCTTCACTCAGCTCAAGGTGTTTTCTCAGCAGCAGAAGGGAGATCGGGCGGTCTAATTTGCCTATGGAACAGTCTCGAATTCACAATTCAATCAAGCATCATTGAACGCAATTTTATTGCAATAACCGGGTTCTGGTCGTCTGCGGAGTGCGAATGCGTACTGATAAATGTTTACGCTCCAATTGCGGAAGGTGAAAAGCAAGCCTTATGGACATCACTCGTGGAGTTTGTGTCATCAACAAATTTACCTTTCTTACTGGTAGGGGATTTCAATAGTATTTGCAACGAAGCTGAAAAATCAAGTGCAAATTTTAACGCCGCCTCAGCAGCTAAATTCAATGATTTTATCAACGAGTTACAGTGTGTCAATCCTCCCTTACACGGCAGAAAATATACGTGGTACGGGCCAAGCACTGCAAGTCGATTGGACAGAGTGCTTATATCAGTATCATGGCCCAATTCCTTAGGAAATCTGGTTCAAAAAGGCCTCCCAAGAGGCTGCTCGGATCACTGCCCCTTGCTCCTTAGCTTTGAGATCACAAATTGGTGACCAAGACCTTTTAAATTTGTGAACGCTTGGTGCTCCCATGGTGAGTTCCTGGAAAAGGTGAAAGAAGTATGGAATGGAACTGTGATATCAGGTCAGCCTTGTTTTCGACTCTGGTGGAAATTAGTCACTCTGAAAAAGGCTTTGAAAAAATGGAACATTGAGGTATTTGGAAGGACTGATAAAGCAGTAGTGAATCTGGAGGATAAACTAGAGGATTGGGACATGTTAAGTGAGACTCGTCAACTCTCTTCAGAGGAATCATGCGCGCGAGGGGCTCTGGCAGCGGAACTTATGCAGAAAAGCAAGGAGCTCGCTGAAATTTGGAAGCAAAAATCAAGGGAAATTTGGCTCCTTGAGGGTGACAGAAATACAGCTTTTTTCCACCGTTGCGCGTCCATTAGACAGAGTAAAAATTACATTCCGGGTCTGATGGAGTCGGGAAGATGGGTGTCAAATCCAGAATCGGTAAAAGAATTAGCCAGACTTTTTTTCCTCACTCGTTTCTCGGCACCAGCCAGCAGACGTCCCAAACTGCAAGGATTACCTTTTAAAAGACTGTCAACTGAGGCTAGCATTGATCTGGAAAGACCTTTCACGTTGGATGAAATCCGAGCAGCAGTGTTTAGTTGCGAGGGCTCGAAAGCTCCGGGACCAGATGGATTTACAATGCTATTTTTCCAAAAGTGCTGGGACATTATTTATCAAGACATCCTATCTTTTGTGCAATGTTTCCATGCCACAGGTGCATTGGGTAAGGGTATCAACTCGGCTCACCTAGTCTTGATTCCAAAGGTCCCAAATCCAACCGGCTTGACAGATTACCGACCTATCAGTTTGGTTTCAGCAACATATAAGATCATCAGCAAAATCATCGCTCGACGTCTTAAATCAAAAATTGGAGCCCTCATTAGTGATGTTCAAAGTGCTTTCGTGAGTGGAAGGCAAATGATTGACAGCATACTCATAGCGGGGGAAGTCATTCATCATGTTAAGCATCAGAGTACCCCCTCGGCTCTATTAAAATTAGATTTTCAACAGGCTTTTGATAGGGTGGACTGGTCTTTTATTGATCTATGTCTTCAGTTGATGGGTTTTGGGGTTCGCTTTCGTATGTGGGTGAAGTCGTGCTTAATGTCCCATCTGGCTGTGCTTATAAATGGCGCACCATCTCGGGATTTCAAGCTCTCACGTGGGACAAAACAAGGCTGCCCGCTCTCTCCACTCTTGTTCATTATCGTAGCGGAGGCACTCCATTTAATACTCGATCAGGCTGTTGCTCAAAACTACTTCGCAGGAATCCGGATAGGAGGGGTTCCGATCTCACACTTGCAATTCGCT
The DNA here is from genome assembly GCA_036897405.1 of Pelargonium myrrhifolium. Taxonomy (NCBI): domain Eukaryota; kingdom Viridiplantae; phylum Streptophyta; class Magnoliopsida; order Geraniales; family Geraniaceae; genus Pelargonium; species Pelargonium myrrhifolium. The sequence goes on along the minus strand of JAYMTK010004276.1, from coordinate 7,383 downwards.
GATGATACGTTGCTTTTCTTGAATGCCTCAGACCCCATCACCTCGGCCTGGAATGTCAGACGGTCTTTGAGGTGCTTCGAACTGGTTTCGGGTCTCAAAATTAATTTCACCAAATCAAGACTTATAGGTCTAAATATGAACGAGGATGCCATCTCCTCCATGGCACAAATCTTGGGTTGCCAAACTGAGTCGTTACCAATAACTTACCTGGGCTTCAAACTTGGAAGCAGTCCATTCCGAGCTAGCACCTGGAGCAGCATAATTGGAAAATTCAAATCCCGCTTGGCAATATGGAAATCAAAGTATATCTCTCTAGGTGGCCGCATCACTCTCATCCGGTCAGCACTCACCTCACTTCCCTTATTTTATATGAGTTTGTTCCAAGCACCCAAGTCAGTTACTCAAGATCTCGAGGCAATTGAAAGGCGGTTTTTATGGGTTGGGAACGGATCTTCTAAAGGCATTTGCAAGGTGAGATGGTCCACAGTAGTTCTTAAAAAGATTCATGGAGGACTGGGTATACGACAGCTTCGCCTAGCAAATTCAAGTCTCTTGGCAAAATGGTGGTGGAGGTTTGCCACAGAAAACACATCACTCTGGAAGCGGGTCATATGCGCAAAGTACAATTGGAATATGGAAGATTGGGCGCTCGGTGATTTACACGTCGGATCACCCTCCCCTTTTATCAAACAAGTATGCGGGCTTGGATCGAACGGTCAGTTTCAGGAAATTATGGGAAGTCATAGCATGAGATGGACTTTGGGTAATGGAAGTAGCATTCGATTTTGGACAGACCATTGGCTTGATGACATGTCATTAGCGCTTAAATTTCCGGGACTCTTCAATCTCAGTTTATCGAAAAGACACTCAGTGCTCCAACACTACGCCCCCGACACCATTTTGCGATGGAAGATCACTTTCAGGAGATTCTTAAGGAGCTGGGAAGATGAGTGGTTTAGACAACTGTTATCCTCCCTCTCACAGGTTTCCTTCAAACCGAACTCACCCGATCATATTTCATGGTGTCATGGAGCTAAAGGTAAATTTGAAGTCAATAGGGCATATAGTTTGCTTTATGAAAATAGGTCTCTGCATAACTCTACAAGTGCAAAGATGATTTGGCAACCAAAGGTACCTCCGAAAATGCAAAGTTTCATCTGGTTGGCCTGTCACAAAGCTGTTCCTACCCTGTGTTTCTTGGCAGAAAGGGGGGTAGTGCTGCCTGTTGGTGGCTTAGAGTGCAAATTTTGTAATTTAGATTTGGAGTCTTGTGACCATCTGTTGATTGGCTGTACATGGAGCTCACTGATTTGGGCAAGCGTCCTATCCTGGTGGTCGGTAGTTTCTGTTTTACCGGCGTCTAGTTCGGATCTTCTTTCTCAATGGCCCTCTCTTTTATCGGGACCAAAGCTTACTCGACAAATCTGGTCGGCTATCTGCCCAATCGTGTTTTGGTTCATATGGCTGTCAAGAAACAAGCTTCATTTTAATGAGGTGAGGGAGCCTGTCATGGAAACTCTTGCCAAGATCCGATCGTGCGTCTTCAACATCTTCTACAACAGCTTCCCCTCCCGTCCGGAATCCAACTCCAAGGACATCTTTGCCCTCTGGTGCTCCTCTCCGGCAGCATGCTTAGTGTAAACATTGTTCAGTGTGCTCTGTTTTCTGCATAGTTGCTCTGTTTTTTTCCAGTTTCTGTTTTGGAGCCAATTTGCAAAGTTGCTCTGTTTTTTCCAGTTTCTGTTTTTGGAGCCAATATGTTTTGGTTCTTTTTTGTACTTTCTCTAGCCTTTTAGGCTTAATGAAATCGTACTGCTTGCCTTATCAAAAAAAAAAAAAAATATGGTTCTATCGTGCAACATCAGTACATAATTTTGTTACAGTAATAGTGTGTTTGAAAACTCTAAAAATTTAGATTTGAACATGAATCGAATCCAATAGCATTTAAATGCTCAGACCTTGAGATTTCAAACGGTAACTCTTACCTGTCACTTGGAATTGTATGATTTTCCAAATATTATATTTGTATTTGAAATCGAATCCATATTTCCAAACATAACCTAAAATCATTTTATTAGCACAGTAAGCACTCAGTTATTAGGTATACTGGGTCTAAGTTCGAAATTGTCCACAAATTTATGAAAATGTCTCTAACTGAGTGTTACAAGTCAGATGTAGATGGTCCTCTCCTCTCCAATCCAATCCATACACATTACTATTAGACAAGGTCCAGTCCAAGTAATGGATCAACCAAATCAAGATACATACAGCAAGGATTGACAATGAAGCTCAACAATACATCAATGATACTCATTTAAGATCTGCTATGGTTAGGTGTGAACCCAAAGCTGCACCATATTCTCTCCACCATTTATGAAATGTTTCGACACAACAATCAATTTCCACACACATTGGCCAAGCATTCGCTGTATGGCTTCACTGTTAAAGCCAGCGAATCTACAACGACCCATTTTAAATTTTGAATACAAAATGAAAATTCCGGTCTCAGTCAGTTCATACCTGGGCACTTCTTACAACATACGGCATGAAATGAACATTGATATTCAAAATGTACAAGTGCGTGTTGAAGTATATACAAACCTTGAACGAAACTATCACTTACTTCCCCATTTCGCCACTACTTGCTCTTTAGCAGAGAGTCGCTTGTAAACATCCTTGTTGGTAGCATCACCAGAATCAGTACGACTATTGGGAGATTTCCTTGAGATTTTTGATGTTATGAAAGAGAACCAATTTTTTGGTCCTCGCAAAGCAAGCAACAGTGGAGTGAGGATGATAGCTAGCATCGCTTCACCTTTTGCAACCATGAGATACTGTATGTGCAAAACAATATCGGGAGCACGAATAAGATATATAGTGCCAAATTATTTATAATGAAACTTAGTATACTGAAGAGCAGACAAGGAATTACTTACTATGATAATGAAACCTAGCACTGCAAGAATTGTTTGTAGTGCTTCTGACCAGAAATTGTCGCCATTGGACCAACCAAAGCGTCCACCCCATCCAAACCAGCCTCCCCCACCCACGTCACCTCCTCCGCCCACCTCCTCTCTCTTCTTAACTTCTTTGTCCCATTTTTCATATTCATTTTTCTTTTCATCAAGAGCACTTTCTAATGCTTTCCTAGCTTCATCCTGAAACCAGAGTCACCAATTCTAAATTCATCTAGACAGAGAGACGAAGATAGAGGGAACATGAAGGGTCAATCAAAAGGATGGATACAATTCAATAATTACACATAAAGAAGCCACGTATATTCCAGTATCACATTTAGCAGCAAAGTAGAAATGAGAACACACGTTATAACATTTGATTAAGGTTGATTATATATTTTACACGGGTGCACAACATTGCATTCTCCACCTCTCTAGGATTGGGCTGTAAAGAAAATAAGATTGTAAATACAACAGTTCTAATAATCTTCAATCAAGCATGCGTTAGTGTGGCTAGAAACCTTTTGTGCGTCCTTAATTCCTAAATAAAAACATATCAATAACGTGCCACAAGAAACCTGACATAGCTTCATTTACTGTCATTAATCTTAGAGCCACCAAGCCAGTTTCATGTTTAGTCCTTATCCAAGCACCATATCCACAGAAAGGGTGTTTGTTTTTGCTAAGGTCAAGGAATCAAACTCATATTAATATCAATGTAAATAAATAACAGTAAGAGGTCACATATGATATATAGGGCCAATCTCATGCTATTGGGATAAGTCTTCAGTGAATTGATATGAACTCTATCATCTACTTTCCACGGTCCAATTGGAATAGTATGAAAAGCTCTGTAAAGAACCATCCTTGCCCTTATGCCCATAGATGAATTCAAGAACAGTCCAAGATGTCATTGTCCAAATGGACTAACTAACTTACTCAGTGACAGAGCATAAACATCATTGTTCTTATGCCCAAAGATTAGTTCATGAACAGTCCAAGATGTAATGGTCCTAACTCCTAACTAACTACTCAGTGACAGTGAGCATAACCATCCTTGCCCTTATGTCCACAGAAGAATTCAAGAACAGTCCAAGATGTGATGGTCTTAATAGACTAACTACTCTGTCCCAAAAATTTCAATGCAAATAAAATTTTAGAAAAATATCGTAATTGTGGTTAGACATGGTAAAAATAAAGTATTTATGGCATTGGTGCACTACAATACACCATTTACTGCTTAAAAGGCGAAGGAATGTTCACTCTCAATCTTACTTGTTAACCATATATACTCTTTAATATTGAAGTTTAGACCCATAGCAACAATATAAAATTGTAATAGTGCAGAACTGTGCTAATATATATCTGAAATTTCACTGTCCTCATGCTGATCCCACCCACCAAAAAAAAAAACATACTGTCCACACAAAAATCCCCACCTCTATTTTTAAAACTCAAACTGATGATAAATAAAATCTCATAACTTGGCTGACCAATTGTCTCTTGACGTGTATACCCCAATTGCCACGTCAACAAACAAGCTCGTAGACTTGACCCGCCTGACTTGGCATGCAATTCTCCCTTGGGAAGAAAGTGACCTGAAACCGCATACGCAAGACCACAACAAGCGGCTAAGGCAAGAAGAAGCCAAGGAGCGTCAAAGGGCTAGCAGCGCTACCACATGCCATGGGGTAGCAACATAGCGCCAAAGGAACACATGGAGTGCACCTCCAAAATGATGTCCAAAAAAACCCAAGGGGGAAGAAAAAAAAAAAAAAAAACCCAAGGAGCACAAGTGACCAAGCCGTGAAGAACAAAAACCATCGAGGAGGCACCTCGGCGCTATCCCACGCCGTGGGGGAACGCCAAAGCACCCAAGATGATGCAACGCTACAGCCACAACATGTATATATCATGCACACGCCTTGAGCATGCTCTCTACTTTCCTCAACATCAAAATTAGGCACACCAAACGACATGTGACCTACACACTACACGCCGTGTGACTTGATGCAATTGCTCAACAAGACTCATTCAACCTCCCAAGAATCTCTACTCTCGGCGCCTCTCACCAAGACGACATTTAAGCATCTTCCAAACATGGCACCACCTCTGACACTTCATTGAAGATACTATTGGGTATTGAACGCACATGGCATGCCCCTACCCACAACATTGTGCGCATCGCCCACTAGCACTAGCCACACCATTGACACTAGAGTAAAGACATGGCCTTACTATGCCAAAGATGGCAAGTGTTGACACTCCCTTATGACATTGACTGGATACGCAAGACACAAGCTACAAAAGAACATTGACTAGGTACACCAAGATGCTAACTGCCAAATGCTACATCTAGGAAATCCAAAGGCGTGGCATCACATTTGACCAATCAGTGTCAAAATGACATCATCATCCATTGTGAGTATAAATATTCACTCCTTAAGTAGAGAAAGAGTTAGACTTCCATTCACATATTCTCTCTAAATTACTTATAGTGCTTTGGACCCTTTTGGTAGAGATTCACATTCACGCCCGAGGAGGATTCCGGTGCACACGCACTGGTTTTCACTTAACAGATGACTTCATCTATTTTAGAGTTTGAACCCAAAGGACTAAGGAGTTTTGATCCGACCACGTGGACAAGAATACTACCAAGCAGTTTCTTCTTAATTTTTCTCAAAATAGAAGGGAGGACACTCATTTTGGGGATGGAGGGAGTAACTAAAACTGAACCAGCATCTGAATGGTATATAAACACACATAGGTTCATCCTTTTGTAACCAAGATAGGCTTGTACCCCTGCAGAAGTGAAATACTATGCTCTCAAGTAGTTCGTATCATTTTAGTATTATACTAAACTCAAGCTTCCTCGAAATTGGAAGCTAAAATGAAAACCTTAATTCTCAAACTACGATGAATAACCCTTCTAGTACATAATTCAATCTAATAGTTCAATCAATCCAAAATCAAATCATGAAAATTCCGCAGCCCAAAGGAACTTAAATTTCATTCCTAAATAAAACAAGAATTTAGATAGACTCAATTGAAAACTGAAATTGAAAGCACAAGCTGTGAAGTCTCACATCAAAGCAATGAATTACAGCAACTAAATACACCCCCCCAGAATTTTATCTAAGAAACCAAAACTATAATTTGATTAAAAAAAAAAAGAAATGAAATTTCAGTACCTGTTTACGGTTATACGAGAAAAGGCAATAAAATCTGCCATTGCACTTGAGGTGTCGGTGCAGAGAAGACCAGGTTTTAGCATTCTGATGGAGAATATTTGCACCGAGTCGAGAACGAGGTGAGTCATGACAAATGGAGGACGAGTGAGCGAAGATGGTTCGTGAGCAGCGTAAGTTAAGGAGTTGCGCCATGGATTTGTTTTGTTCTACTACCTCTACCTCTTCCTCTTCAAAACAGGGAACTTACTAGTTAGTATATACTACAGTATTTGTTTGGCCTTCTGGTTCTGTTCTGGCCTTCTGGGCTCATCATGCTCCGCTCCCAGAACTTCTCTACTGTATTCTGTCGTATCTTTCTATCTGTGCACTTCAAGCGGAATCGACCTGTCGTCGTATTCACATGTCTCAACATTCTTTTTAGGGACTACCGCAGATACCATCAAATACAAGCGTTTTGCACATCACTTTTTTAAACTAATTCCCTCACTAGATAGTCTAGGGATGTTCAAAATAACCCGGAAACCCGATAACCCGCTTCTCGCACCCGTAACCCGCCCGCCAAGCACCCGTATCCGTCACCCGCTAGAGTTAACGACTTCTAACCCCATATCCGTTAAGCTTAACGGGCGGTAGCGGTTCCGTTAGACCCAAACCCGTTATGAACCCGCCCGCCCGCTGAGCTCCTAACCCTAGTACACATTTAACCCTACTATATATACACCCTTAACATTTCTGCCTCTCTCAAACCCTAGTACACATTTAACCCTACTATATATACACCCTTAACATTTCTGCCTCTCTCAAACCCTTCTCTCTCTTCGAAACGTATGAGATTCTTCTTCTTCTCTTTCCTTTCTTTACTCTTCTAGAATATTCTCTCTCTCTCTCTCTCGATCAACCATCAACATTTGATCTTCTCTCTCTCATCTTGCTTTCTCTATTGTTCTCTGTCGTTCGTTGATATTCATCATCTTCAAAGTTTGTTTGAATTTTGAATATTTATGTCTGTTAAGTTTTCTGTTGATGCTTTGAATATTATTGTTGACTAGGGTTTATGTCATTTATATTTGTTCTTGTTGTGTTATGTGAGTGTTAGTGTCAAAATATTCTCTATTTCTCTCAAGTCTCAACCTCTCTCTCTCTCTCTCAGACTCTGTTTACTAATTTACTCTCTTAGTTTTTTGCTGTATTTTGTTTGTTTGTGTCTGTTTTGTGTTTCTGTTATGTAAGAGTTG
>JAYMTK010004275.1:0-11291 GCA_036897405.1 Pelargonium myrrhifolium | reverse complement strand
AGTGAATTTGGGGGAGCGGAGCGACCCGTCCGAATTCATAATTTTAAATGAGGTGTCATCACGTTATTAGTGCAATTGATATAAAGTTATATCAGTCAACTGATATACATTAAACCCTATATATATATATATAAACAAAAAACAGGACCACTTCAATTCTCCATATATTCCCTCTGAAACATCAGTTTCTTTTCCATCAAAAAACCAAAACAAAATCAGTTTCTAAGTTTCCTCACTCACCTCCATGGGTTTCCCTTGTGTCTCTCTCAAGTTCCCAAAATGCTCAACCATCATCTTCCTTGTGAGCTGCTTCAAGTTCATGCTCCTCCCAATTCTCAACCACTTGGGTCTCCTCAAACACCAACAAGACCACCAACAACAACAACCTGAATGTCCTCAAGAGAACTATGTTCTTGTCATGGATGGTCTGTCCCTCATCACAGTCCCTGTCCAGACCCTGACCTCACTCATCAAGAAGAAGCTCCAGGTTGTGGAGCTTGGTGATTTTCTGCAGAGATCTGGTGAGCTCTGTGGAGAGGACATGGTGTGCTCTGTGTGCTTGGAGTCTCTGGACACAACCCATTTGATCAGAGAGCTCTGTAATTGCTCCCATGTGTTTCACCAACATTGCTTGGACTGTTGGGTTGATGAGGGTCAGGTGACTTGTCCTCTCTGCAGATCTATGTTGTTTCCTGAGAAAAGCTTCACCTACAACCACAACCACAATCATGGGTAATTCAGTAACATTGAGTACCATGATTATTGTACATATGTTGTGTAGAACCTTGTTAAGGAGATGTGTAATTGAGGGAAGGTTTTAGATTCAACATGAGAGATAGATCTAATGCCTCTTTTTCTATGATTGTGTTGTGGGGATTCGGGTTTCGGGTTGGATTTTTTTTTTGATGCAGGTTGAGTAGACCTTACCCAAACCTGACTTTCAAAAGGTTCGGGTTTTATATTTTGGGTTGCCTGACCCGACTCAAAAAGTGGGTCGGGACTCGGGAGAGTTCGGGATCAAACTGCCAGCTCTACATGTAGAGATGACAATTTAGGTCTGAACTTGCGGTCATCCAAAACCCCATCCGACCAATTTTTGAGTCGGGTCCAATTATATTTATCCTACAAATATAGGGTTCTAAAGTTGGCAATTTGGACTCTATCCCTCAGTGCCTGATATGAACCCGACCCGACCAGCTTTTGAGTCGGATTGGGCAAACCCACCCAAATAAGCACATTTTGTGCCTAAAAATGGGACCATACCAACTTCAAAGTACTTTTGGATCGGTTTGGGTTAGGCTTCAACAACCTGAAACCTGATTTAGCAACTCTAGTTCAGAACGGATTGGACAAACTCACACATTTTACACTAAAATCCAAAATTTGGCCTGATCCAAACATATTCGAATTAGTATTTATCAATATGAAACCAAACAAATCCGATCCAAAATTCAAATTGTTACCTCTATCTACAGGGGAACCAAAAAGCTAGCTTGAGCTCATTTTCGAGTTCTAATCTACAATTGCAACAGCAAGAACACGACTAAACATTTTTTATTGCTAAACTTAATTCCAACCCAAAAGCTTATAGGTGGAGGACTCAACTAGAATATCAAATAGTAACATATTTCATATTAGAACGGACTTTGGACGTGAACCAAGGGAGAGGTAAGACCGACGACTCACTAGCCTAACAAATCCAACTCTGACATCATGTTAAATTTAAGGGAAATGCTATTTCCACAATGGAAATAGCATTTCCCTAAATTTAACTCCAAACCCCAAGTTTAAGCTTTTTGACACACTGATGAAGCAAGCACTAGCAGACATGGCTTTTGGGATGATGCATTATTGGAGAAAAAGAGAGCACTTTAAGAAAAGAATGGACCATGACTTTTGAGGAAAAAGAAAGCATAAACACCAAATCCTGTGAATGATCCAAATCAGTCTAAATCTATACCCTACAGTGAACATAATTCACTTAAGCCCCAAATAGGATTGACACAACTATTCAACCATACAAATGATAATCAACACAATAGGGGAAAAGGGTACAAATCTTAAGTCCACAATATCAAGCTACTGATAAATTTACTCGTAAACAGTATTAGACGACAAAAATCAAACAAATACTACTTGCTAAAGAAGAAAACAGAGACACTTCTATGAATTGAAATGGCTAAAGGGTCTTGCATTTTAGAAACAAACATCCATGGAACATGTTCAGAGACCTTCCTAAATATGCAGCATCAATGTGTGGATATGAGCTGGAATTGAACAGATTCACATGTTCTAGCTCTAATTTATCATACCTATTTCAATTGAAACATAGTAGTACAGTTGAGAAAGGGGAATATACCAATACTGTTGGTCCACTCTCCCCATTTCAACTGAAACATAAGTATTACAGTTTAGAAAAGAGAATTTACCAATGATGTTGATCTATTGTTGATAATTGATACTCATATCACTATCAATGTGACCAATGAAGAATCCATTGTTCTTCAAGTATCTTCAAGAACTAGCACCTAACAAACCCTGAACCAAAAATATCCCAAATTCACCAAAATATTCCATTAGATACTTCTCAATATGTTGGATACCAAAAGTTCAGTACAAAATCATAGGCAAAATGCAGCATGAAGACAACTATGTGGGTTGGAATTGAACAGATTACATGTTCTTGCTCTGAACTTATCATGCCCAATTCAATTGAAACATACATATTGCAGTTCAGAAAAGAGAATATACCAACACTATTGGCCCATTGTTGATAATTGACACACTTATCAGTATCAAAGTGACTAGCAAGCAACTTCAAAAATCTACATCAATAACATGTTAACAAGCTTATCTGATCAGGTTCAAGACTAGCAAAAACCCCCCCCAAAAAAAAAAAAAAACCCCAATCACCAAACTAACAAACCCCCTTTCAAATTAAAAAAAAAAAAAAAATACAGATTGAACTCCATAAACCAATTCTCAATAGGTTAGGTACCAAAAGTTATATAGCAAAATGCAGCATCAAGGCAAGTAACTATATGGCTTGGAATTGAAAAGATCAGAAAGGAGAATTTACCAATACTATTGGCCCATAGTTGATGACTGAAACACTTATCGGTGTCGATGTGACCAATTGAAGAATCCTTTGTATTTCAAGTATCAAGAGTCTACGAAAACCTACATCAATAACACATTAACAAGCTTATCTGATGTGATTAGGTTCATGTGTAATCAGATAAGCTAATCAAATCAACTCATCATGCCCATTAATTATGAAACATATATAGTGCAGTTCAGAAAGCAGAATCTAACAATACTGCCAACACATTGTTGATAATTGATTAACATATCAGTTTCAATATCAAGCATCTTCAAAAACCTGCAACAACAACACATTAACAAGCTTATATCTTTCCCTAAACTAAAAGTATTCACATTTCACTAAACAAACCTTATCAAATTAACAAAAGGCACCAAACATAGTAAAGGTCAGCTCATGAAAGTGAAACCACAAAGATCAGAAACTATTAAACTCCATTTCTTCCTACAACAGTTTTATTACAGATCAAAAATATAATGCAACTCAAAACCTGTCATATACTAGCACCAAACAAACCCTAGGCTAAAAACATCACCAGTTCATCAGATCAAACGGACAAATTTAAGCTTAGCTCATGAATTTGAAACCACAAAAAACTCACAAAATTTCAAAACAACAATTCAAATTAGCAAAAAAGACCGAACATATTTAGATTCAGCTCATGAAATTGAAGGCACAATTAAGATCAGAAGCTTGTAAATTCCATTTCTTCCAACAATAGTTTCAATACAGATTCAAAATATACTCCAATAGCCACTACACACTTACAATAGACCTATCCACCGTTAATCAAACCTAAAAGGGATCAGTTTAAGCTCGGATCAACAATCAAAAGGGGCTAAAGGAAACAAACAGAACCAAATCAACCGCCGAAACCATAAAGTGTACGGCCCTGCCTCTTGAGCGCATACACCACATCCATGGCGGTCACCGTCTTCCTCCGAGCGTGCTCAGTGTAGGTCACAGCATCGCGAATCACATTCTCCAAGAAGATCTTGAGCACTCCGCGAGTCTCTTCATAGATCAGACCACTGATTCGCTTCACGCCTCCTCTGCGAGCGAGTCTCCGAATGGCGGGCTTGGTGATGCCCTGGATGTTGTCTCTCAGGACCTTCCTGTGCCTCTTGGCTCCTCCCTTTCCAAGACCCTTGCCTCCCTTTCCTCTTCCTGACATTTTCTCGGGAAAATGTTGAAATTTTCTGAGTATCCAAACACTGCTTGAGAGATTTTGAAAATTGGTTTGATGAAAAATGGAGGGGGGTTTAGGGGATTTATATAGCTAATGTTTCGCGGTCAATTTTTTAATTTTGACTCAATCGCGCCATTTCTCGAGATGAAAGTGTGGCCGTTGGATGGAGACTCTTATCGACGGTTCAGAAGGTCGATCCGAGGGAACTGAATCTGCTTCCTTTTGGCCGTTGATTTAGTGTCATCTGACGGTGGATTTAATTTCATTGAAGCGCACACGGATCCTATGAAATATTTTAAGATTATTTTTGAATTAGTATTTTTTGTTTTGTAAAATGTTTTTTTATTTATAACTTAGCCTTTAAATACTTAACACATCAGTCACATCTGACAATTGTATCGTGTTTATGTTGAGTTTCAAATCACGCGAACACAACTATTTAATCTTGTTGTGATACATTTGACTCGTCAGATAACTATATTGTGTTTAGGATAAGTTGTGTCGTCAATTTAGTAATTTTAGTTTGAGAAGAAAATAGTTTTTGTTGCATACTATAGATTTTAAAATGTGTTTCGACTTTTTTACTTAAAACAATCCATAGTTATTTTTTGAACTAAATGATGCGACTCATTCAACTAAATGCAAATTACTACATTTGATCTCTTAAACTTTATAATAGCAATGGTCACATGAATAGTGTAAGAAATTCTTATACATCTGCATACGATTCATATCTTATCGCGCGTACAGTTATCGAGCTCCTCACAAAATGTTTCCCGTCAGTCCAAACTAAACTCCCGAATCTATAATCTCCGTATAGGTTTTGCATCACGCTAAACGTTACATTAAATGAAACAACAGTCATTCTCTCGTTGAATCTCAGTACCTTAGGTTGTACCCTCGTTTTCACCCCATGTGGGGCCTTCAAATTAGCTCTATACACCGAATCCACGGGTCCCACATTGGTTACCGTTCGTGTCACCGTCGTCGTTGTTTTGAGATTTGGGATAGTAATAGATGGGAGATTGAGGTTCGATTCATGAAAATCGTTTTTCGTGCAAAATGTTCGAGTTTGTGATAAATTCGAAATGGAGGATTTGGTGTAGCCAATGGAGCACATAAAATTGATGTAGTCTTGTTTGGTGATGTTGTATATGAGTCCCGGATTTAGGGCTTTCGTGGGATCGACGTGTCCGGATCCTATGTCGAATGGATCGGCTTCTTTGCGAGTCGGGCCTTCTTCGGATATGATTGCTCCATCTGTCGCAGTTTGCGAAGCTGTAATTTTCAAGTTTCATAAATGTTGAAAACCCGAAAAAATATGACTAAATTGTTTATGCACTGTCAATTATTATGAAGAAAATAATATTTTTTGGGGTAATTACAGGTTACTACCTTATTAGATTCCAATTTATCATGTTACTACCGTAAAGAATTTTTTTTTTCATGTAACTACCCTGTTAGATCCAAATTGTGTTTCCGTCCATTTTATCCGTTAATTTTAACGAAAATTGACTCTCTTTCAGGGTAGTAACGCGATGGAAAAAAATATAACAGTGTAGTAACGTGATTATAAAAAGTCTAACAGGGTGGTAACGTGATGGAAAAAAATCTAACAGGGTAGTAACGTGATGGAAAAAAAATCTAACAGGATAGTAACATGATAAACCGACATCTAAAAGGATAGTCACATGTAATTACTCCTATTTTTTCACGTAAAAAAATTACATTTTTTGTATGTACCAACTAATAACTTGTAACAAATGACCAAATTGCCTCGTGATGACAAGAGGACCGGGTGGTAGAAAAGAGTACTTGTTTGCCGATAAAAAAAGAAACAGGTGGTAGAAACATTGGAAGATTTTAACACGCGCGTAAAAATATAATTTCGTCGCCCATAACCTACAAAAATAAGATAGAGACCAACTCGTGCAAAGACTAACGGTCAGGAGGTGCATAAACATTTTACCTTAAAAAACGTGCATGACATTATTAAAGTTCACTTGCCTGTAGTTACAATGGCTGATTTTATCACTCCAGGAGACCAATTGGGATGTGCAGATTTGATTAGAGCTACAATTCCTGCGACATGTGGACATGACATCGATGTTCCCGAAAGAAATTTGAATACATTTTTGTGTTTTTCGTTGGCCGGAGGATATGAAGCTAGTATCATCACTCCTGGCGCAGCTACGTCAGGCTACGAAGACAATGAAAATCATAAAACGATTAATATTATAAGCATTTTAGCGTTTGAATTAGACTTTTTGTTTGAAAATGAGAATGGGATCTTTGTTTTCCGTGTTTGGATTAGTTACTTTTTGTCATGTCATGAATTATAGAACGAGAATCTCATTCTTGTTTCTACTTTTTTGTAATCCAAACAAAGTCTTAATCTTATACTATCGTTCTCTTTCGAAACTTATTGGTCATACCTTTAGCACCGAAGGGGAAACTGTATTCGGCCCTCTGGATGAGAATGTTGCGACTCGCGGAGCTACCGATTCCCCAATAATAGTCGTAGGAGATCCCAACTTCGCGATCGGAGATCTTAATGAAAAATGTGAAAAAGTTAATCATACTTAAACAAAGCCATATTGGTTAATGTGAACTCGTGCATGTGTATTTTTAATGTGACCTGATGTGACGTCCGATCTAATTATTAAATTCGATCTATTCCTCTTTTTAGCAAAAGGTCAATCGTATATTAGTATTTAGCTTCATTTTATAATCATTCATGTGTTCAAACTTTTCACTCTCCGAAAATGATAATAATGCACAATCATACACTAATGTTTTTTTTTTTCTTGTGAATAGTGTTTGGAATGTTAAAAAAAAAAATGAGTTGGGTAAAAATGAAGGTCACTTTTTTTTACTATCCATGAACTTACTATTTAAGTAATTACAAAGTACAATCGATTTTCTAGTTGTCACATCAACAAAAATATTACGTCAGTATCTATATTATCTCACATTGTAATAATAGACGTTAACGTTGACAAAAAGTAACTTAATAAGAATACGTGTGTTTTGTTAGTTTGATTTGTTTAAACCTGTGACCTGCAATGACATGTATACTTTTAAAATTTATTACCTTGCTTTTCTGATATAGGAAATTATTTGCGTAGCGACGTCGAAATCAACTCTAACACATGGGATTAGAGTACACGCATCGAGTCCATCGCTATGAGGTTGTGCAAAGATAAGCCCAACTCCTCCCGCTTCTGTCACAGTAGTGGATGCAGAAAATATATCTTGATCACCCGATTTGGAGAAACATACTATGATTTTTCCTTTTGCTAATGTTGCATTGAGACTTCCTAATTGACAATCTTTACTACATAAGACAATAAAATGTAAGGGAAAAAAAACATTTATGTTGGAGAAATGTAAATTTCTTAACATGAAAAAAGAAAAATTAAGTAGTGTGTAGACTGTAATTTCGACGATAATTAGGAATTAAAATGAGAATGAAATTGCAATTCATCGCCTTTGTATTTAGACTTTTTAGTCACGAGTATGACTATGGAAATCTCATTTCGGTTCTATTTACCGATTTTCGCTTTCATTTCAAATTTGCAATCTAAATGCTACCTTGAGGTCTTACGCTGAATAATCATTGGAGTTATTGACTATTCGTTCAGAGTACGTGAGACCTTGAAACTTGTTGTTGTGATTTTGAACATCTATAGATTGGCCCTGCACAGTAGATTTGTTATCAAATGTCAAATAGCGTTTAAATTAAAGTTTTCAAAACGAGAAGTGAACCACATTCATATCGAGTTTTATCATCCTACTATTTAAAAATCGTTAATGATATTTTAACTAATCTATATCATCATGGTCATGAATGCCCAAAACCTCTAATTTGGTCCACTTTAGGTCTAAAAATGATTTTTCCACACCAAAATAATGATTACACATAATTGCAAAGTTCAATTAATAAGGATTTTTTTAAAAAATTTGGTGCACAAATGAGCAAAATTTGAGGTTTTAGGCCATAGACAATTTTGAAAATAGTTTAAATGAAACTCGATATTTGATTTAAATTTATAATTCAAACGCTACCTTAGTATTTTGATTTACGTACCCAAAGAGTGTAGTTGTTTCCTAGAGTGATGGATGTCGGAAAATCGCGGTCAATTCTAGTGGCCGCGATAGTGAGGAGCCAAGGAGCCGTGTTCACAACTGTTTGCGAGGAAGGTCCATCATTTCCCGCGGAACAAACCACAACAATTCCATTTTCCATGGCGTGGAAGGATCCCGTTGCGATCGAATCTCGATGATCGACGTACGAAAACAACGGGACCTCTATGCCGATGGAGACAGATATAATATCCACGCCATCGTATATAGCTTTGTCAAACGCTTTCAAGAGGTCTGCATCGGAGCATCCAATGTTGCTCCAACAAGCCTTGTAGATCGCCAGGTGGGCCAGGGGAGCTCCCCCTCTGGCTACACCTGGCGCCAGGGCGTGGTAGCTTGCATTTATGACTAGTGACCCCGCAGCTGTGGAAGCTGTGTGGGTCCCGTGGCCCACTGCGTCTCTGGGTGACATAAACTCTTTTGTTGTTGTTGTGTGATCGTTTATGCCTTTTGCGAACCAACGGGCCCCGATGAGCTTGTTGTTGCAATTTGATGAGTTGAAGCGCTCGCCTTGTTGGCAAATTCCTTTCCATCGCGAAGGGATTGGACTAACCATGTCTTTGTCGTTGAAGCTCTCGGATTCTGGCCAAACTCCTGTATGAATTCATGTTTATGACAACACTTTTTGAAATGTTTTGTGTGTGATCGTGCCTATAAATAATCAATTACTACACGTGTACATAAGTGCACGCGTCAGTCAGTAATAAAGTAAGTGAACATTAAGTTTAAATCTCTTGAAATATTATTTTGGTCGTTCATTTCATTTTAAAATGTTTTTGGGTTTCGAAAGAAAATGACAAGCGTAGTTGTATTGTACCGTACCTGAATCTATGACGCCAATGATAACTCCATCGCCCATGTATTTGTCACTTAAAGCAATTTTCGAAGAACGTTGGTGGAGACCGATAAAATCCCAACTTCGGGTAGTGTGAAGCTTGTGAATGCGATTTGGAATCACTTGGACAACTTCAGGATGCTCTACATATTACAGTGACACGCGTTTTCTCATGCAACGAATCATCAATTATAAAATTGTTAAAAATGACCCAATGCCCCTAACTAAAAATAAATCAGATAGTAAACCAAGGCGTCACCCGAAATTTCATTTGCTTGAGATTGTGTCAATCTTGCAGCAAACCCCGAAAAGCCATGCTTGTAGCTATAGAGAATCGAACTCTTCACCGCGTCTTTGCTTCAAAACACAAACAAATTCGACTCTAATATCAAATATTTAAAAAAACTCAAAAACAACACTACAAGAAAAAAAGTAATTTAGGAAGGAAAAAAAAAAGTCCCTCGCTGTTTAACAAGGGAAATAGCCACGGACTTAACTCCGTAAGCTACTCCCTCATTAAAACATAGTAATTTAACGAGGGAAATAGCCTATAACTTATTTTTGTCGCTATTTCCCTCGTTAAAACCATTTAGCGACAGACGTCAGAAACGTGTGTCGCTAAATCTCTCGCTAATCGTGCTGCTTTTTGCAGCACATCAACAACATTGCCTATCTCATACCTTCTCAACAAGTTTGTCAGAATTTTGTGATGAGACCTCTTGGTTTCCACAGGATCTTCATGTTTTTTCTCTCCCATGTACACAATATACACCTAGAAATGAAAATATGAAAATTTCACATTCTCAAGCCAAATATTATCAGAAAAAAGTTGAAAAAAATGAGAGAGCGAAGAGGAATTTGAGTCGCTCCCGACGTATTCACTCACATTATTGCTCGCCTCAGCAAATGCAACGAAGCGAACAATTTGTTGTTGAAGCACAAGGAGCGTAAGAATAGTCAGAAAGGTTGAGATGGTAATTTCCATCACCAGCCTTTAACAATGAGAGCCTGAGAGAGTTATGTTATTTGGGTTCTAAGGTTTTTTTTTCTTCTTCTTCTGATATTGTTTGTGTGCCAAGATTGGTTGCTGATATAATATATATATATATATACACATATATATATATATATTTTTTTTTTTTTGCTTTTTCTCTTTATTTTCAATCACTAGTAAAGTGAGCACAATGTGTGTAATCAAGTGGAACTTTCTGGCTTTTAGAGCATACAATTTTTTTTTTTGGTATCATATTCTCTATCGGACATGATTTTAGGCAGAAAAAGTTTTGTTGATAGTTTGGTAAATTTTAGTAGATTAAATTGTTAAACTTTGATACAAGTCTTCTGATATGTGTATCCAACAATGATCCAAACTATGAAACTTGAGAGGTATGCTATTCAAGAATGATCTTTTCTTTACTAACTGCTACTGGCCGAGCGGTATATGGTTTTCGTGTACAGTCCTGAAGTCCTGGGTTTGAGACATTTTAAAAGAAATTGAATATGTGAGTTGTAATAATGTTTGTAATCGTTTGTGCTTGATGATATAAGCTCATTAGACCAGTTTTAAGATTTATTTATTGTTATTATTTAAAAAGAAAACAAGTGATTTGAAAATAGTGCATAACTACTAACTCATGGGGTGACGCATTTGGTTAACACAAGCTGTGTGAGTGGAAAAAGATCTCGGTTTCGATCCCCACTCAACACACCTATAAGGAGAAATGAAATTCATAACATGTGAACAAATCTCGAATGAAGATTAGTTTGAGTGTGGTCAAACGGCTTAAAAGTGAGAGCGGATCCGATGGTATAGACCAAAAAAAAGAAACAATCTAATACCTTGTTGGAAAAGAAAAAAGAAAATTAGGAAAACTTGATGCGTCAACCAACCAAAAATGATAAGAAAGTTGCAATATATATATAGAGAGAGAGAGTAAAATATATATCAGTTGACTGATATAAAGTTATATCAGTTGCAACTTAACAAAATCAATGAGGTGATGACACCTCATTTAAAA
>JAYMTK010004274.1:0-11292 GCA_036897405.1 Pelargonium myrrhifolium | reverse complement strand
CTCTTGTTGAAGAGGTATACCGCCGCTTAGTTGCTTACGGTATACCGTCCATATTCGCAAGGTATACCGTCCAAACAATATGAAAACAATTAACAAATGAGAGGTATATCAACCAACTCACGTTGGTAGACCGCCCACACACATAAATAAAGAAGATGCGGAGGTTAATCATTGTAATATGTTTCATACAGAATGACAAAGAATTTCTAACTAAGTTCTGCAATGTTGTCTTATTCTCTTCCAAGTTCTGCTGTGATTTCTTTCTTCTATTCATCTCTCACCGATGTTTATATTCCAGTTTCCTCTTCTCACAAAATTAATTATGTTGGGTGAGTTTAGTTGTTTAGCTTTTTATTATTTTGGTGAAGCATTGATGATGATGATGATGATGATGATGGTTATTACACAGAAATGTGGAGAAGAGATGGAAGAGTATTGTGGGTATCAATTTCATATAGACATGGGCAGTGTCACACAGGAGGTATCTAGCTCCTGTGAGAACAATGCTCAAAACGTCTATATGAACCCAAGCTCTATAGACATTCTTCTTTTTATCTGCCAAACAACTTCTCAGAACCTGATCATCTATAGAGATTTTATATAGACCCAATATAGACAAACCAAACAATCTCTAAATGAGCAATTTTTTTTAATAAGCATTACCATCTAAAGATGATATGTGAAATAGTTTTATAACTCGTGATTTTAATTTTCTCAAACTTTTAACTTTCTCATTCAATTTTTATGGTGTCTAAGTGACCTTTTAAGAAGTTCGTGGGGGTCTTTTGAGCTTTCGAACTCCATGAGAAAGTCGAATCTCTTCGAGTGTTGAACTTGGTTTTGGATAGAGTCTCGTTTGAGAAAGTCTTGAGGAGGCGTCGATCTAAATGGTCTCGTTGAGGTGAGCTTCAGGAGGAGTGGAATGTTCTGCCATTTCTTTGACACTTATTTAAATTTTGAGTTTTGACGTTTTTAGGAGGATCCCGTTGAGGATGGACGAGATCGGGTCATTGGGGTGACTCGGTGTGGCTCATGAAGACGAGGTGACGCCAGACCGTGTATAGAGGCTCAAGCTAACTCACGGTGGTGAAGAGATGACAAATCATATAATGTGATCCACGAAGGCTCGCATGGGCGAGGAGATGTTAGGTCATGTATGGAGATCCAAGATGACTCGCGCAGGCGAGGAGACGGAAGGTCATGAGAAGTGGCCCGATTCGGTTCTGGACAGATGCCCGACCCTAGCTGTGACTATGTGTTACAGTTACTTCTCTTGGCAGTGTCTTTCTTTTGTCTTGTTTTCTACCTTGTCAAAGAATCCACCACCTTATTCTTATACTCCCTCCGTCCCAAAATGAGTGTCTTGTTTCTCATGAATTTTTGTCCCAAAATAAGTGTCCTATTTCTTTTCTTAGTAAGTTAGTTATATATGAATTTTCAATAATAACCTTATAACTAGTTAGTTAGTATCCTTCAACACATGATCATGAAGATACAATAGTAAACACACCACACTAACTGACTTCTCCTTAATTTTTCTCAAAATAAAAAGGAGGACACTCATTTTGAGACGGAGAGAGTAATAAATAGGGACTACTCATTCATTCATTCATTTTTATCAAAATCTATTGACTTTCTTTTATAGGTTTCCACATGTTTAATCGTAAAATAATAGTTTTTTTTTTTGTTGTTATATTAAAAAAAAAATGTCTATGTTTTCTTCATGAAACACGTTCTTGATACTATCTCTAGGTGTATCTTAGGAATCAAAGCTTGTGAGGTGAATTTAGAGCAAGAAAGTGATCAAATGGTGGAAGCATAGTATGTGATGCACGTCAAGATGATCATAAGAAAATTTGAGAAACGAAGAGTTTCTATACCCAAAATCCTAAGTGTCTCAGCATAATATGCAAGCAAGCAAAACAAGTACTTACATATAAGAGAACTCAAATTCTGTATACGAGAATTGGAGCTAATGTCTTTGCTTGCTTGCTTTTAGAGGACTTATTCGCAACAAGATTGACAAAACTACAAAAGTAAAGCTTGTCTTTCAGTCAGTCTATAGACTATACACACAATATCAAGCCGGTGACTGCAAAAATGAGCTTCACTGGGCTGGATAATTCCTCTAAAACAAAGGTTGCCTCCTTGAGATGTCATCAGACAAGACGGACAGTAAAAATTGATCACGTCAAAGCCTGCCCAGTTCTTCGAACTCCTAATATTTACACTAAAAAGGACTTCTTTTTTGATTCCGTGAATGGATCAACCGCATTACAGTCAATTAATGTTCATGGGCGCCGACATGGCGCGTAGCTCCTTCGCAACCTCTGAGAAGGATGGTCTAGAGTCCGGATCAGATGACCAACACCTCTTCATCAATGACCTCCAGGCTGGTTCACACCAGTTTGGAATTTCAGGTCGGAGATTGCCTTTGATTATACCAGCTGAAGACATATAATGTATGAGCATAAAAATAATAAGAGCCTCCCAAAACAATGAGCTAGGTTAAACTTTAATGAAAAGGACTATAATTACAGTGGTATCAAGAGACATGAATTCAAAGTCAGTAGCATGTACCTATAATTTCCTCTGATCGCATGTTCCTATAAGGCTCCTCCCCTGTCAAGAGTTCCCACATGACTATTCCAAAAGAGTACACATCAACCTACACACAGACACATGAAAGATAATAAATAGCTAAAACTTAAGCTATTTGTTGATGTATTCCACATCAAAAATGTATGTAGTTTGAGACCCCTTGATATACTAGTCAAGCCCTCTACTTAATAGGTAAAGCTTTAAGGTTAGAGTAAAATTTATCATGGTAACAAAGCAAGTTGGTTTTTGGACTGTGGCCCTCCCCGTGTAATTCTTGGTCCACATGCACAGCAAGCTTGCATGTGAGGGGGGAGTGTCGAAGTATCCAATATTAAAAGTATATGGAGTTCATACTACAAGGTATATTAGCTGGGCCCTCCACTCTAAAATTTAATACTATTGTACTCACAGATACTCAATATACTCTTAAACTTAAAACCGTCCTACCTTCTCTGTTACCAAATTGTTCTCGCTGTTCAAAAGTTCTGGAGCCATCCATGGTATAGTTCCTCGCACCCCTCCAGATATGAGTGTTTTCTGTTTAACTTTTGATAAACCCAAATCACCAATCTGGAGGTAAGAAATAAAGAAAATGAAATCGCAGCTGAATAGCAAAAGAGAAAGGTAAAAAAGACAATTTCTAATCTGAACAACTGGCAGATTCTTCTTGGACAGATTACCTTGCACACAGGTCGCTGAGGGTCCCGCATATTTACGAGGAAATTATGAGATTTCAGATCAAAGTGTACAATGTTCTTCTCATGCAGATATTCCATACCAAAGGCCGCATCCATTGCAATTATTAGCCTCTTTCGACGGTCAATTGTACTGACATTATAAACAGGAAAATTTAGACAAAAATCAAAATAACCCATGCACACATGCCTTTCAAAGAATCTATGGCGGAAGAGAACGGTGAAACAACAACAATAGGAGCAGGAAGCTAACATGTTTCAAAAATCAAAAAGAAATTGAGAAACAGGTGAGGAATGTGGAAACAAGAATCACCACTGGATGTATCAAGGTAGAGAAGGCTGAAGCCCGTGGGAGAGGGGGTGAAGAGAAATGAAGAAGGCACCAGTTCACAAAGGTACTAGGAAAATAATAAGCATAAAATGTTTAAAGTAAAACTAGAAAACATACCGGTCTTTTCTTCTCAAAACTTGTTTCAGGGAGCCATTTACCATATATTCTGTCACCGTTGCCAAGTTCGTTACTGGTCCATCAGTAACAACACCATAGAATGCCACAATATTTGGATGGTGAAGTCGAGCCAGTATATGAACTTCCCTCCAAAAGTCTGCAACCTGCTCAGATTCAAACAGCAATAAGTTCAAGTTATTACATGTTTCCACAAACATGAATTATTAGGTATTGCATCTATCACATATCCAGCAAAAAAAAAGGTTATGTCTATTACCAATTCTCCTAACTACAACCCAGAGACATTTATCTTCATCCTCTCTTAGAGTTTCTTCAACACAGACTTTAAAGTTAGGTTTCATTATAGCACCCAAACACCCTAGCATGACATCTTCTTCTTCTTCTTCTTCTTCTTCTACTCCACCCTCAGTGAAGTAAGATGGTAATTTATCAAATAATGGATACATTTCTATCAGTATAACAATGGAAAACTAAATAATTACCAATCTATCTTCTTCTACTCCACCCTCAGTGAAGCAAGATGGTTTTATCCTCTTAATGGCAACATCTGAACCTTTCCATTTCCCATGGAAAACAGTTCCATATGTGCCTGAACCTAGTTCCTTTACATGTTCAAGGTCAGAGTGTTTAATAGTCTGTAAAAAAAAAGAAACAAGAAACTTAGTAAGTACCACACACATTACATTCTCGCATCAGAAGTTACAGAAGCACGAATAGCATTTTTGACAAACTACCTGCAGCTCTCTAGTGACTAGACGAGTATAGAAGGCACTCAGGTCATGAGAGATTCCACATCTACCAATTACCTTTAAGCAGTTTTGGCCTTCTTTGATGTCAGCCTAATAAAACAGGACTGTATATCAATGCCATGACTATCTTTAATGCAAACAAAAAAGTAAGACAATAGAGCTAGCAAAGACTTTGTCCTCAAATACAGATGGTGACTAAAAGTGTCTAAAAGCATTACCTTTTCACCATGGCTTAAACCAGATGAAGGGTCTTCTTGATTCTCCTTCTCATGCAAATAATCATTTTCCAGTTTATCTGCAATGTGTGAGGAAGGATATGCAGCTCCATTTGATTCATCAATTACTGAGCCTCTGCTAAGTTGTCCTTCAACCGCGAGATCCAAAGGCTTTGACTGAAACTTCAGCAAAGCTTCAGAAGCATCACAATTGGCCAGAGAAGAAACAACATGAGGTTCCACTTTCTCAGAAGACGACAATGAGAGGTTATGCAAAGAAAGATTCACAGAAGATTCAAGTTTGCCATTTAAAGTATGACTGGTATTGTTATAATTGCCAAATGAGATAGTGTTTGTTTCAGCATCTAGAGCATTAATATCACATCCCAATTCGTTTGTAGAACCATGAAGTGGATTATCTGAGAAGCTGGAGTTGGTGACTTTCAGTGGGTCCATCAGGAAATATTCCTTCTCAAGGTCATTGTCAATTGGCTTGTTACTCATTTGTACTCCACTATAACTCTCACGGACTAATTTGTATGGAACTTCACTCTTTTCATTGTTTAAACCCATCAAGTGATCTACCTGAGCATCCATAGTCTCCATGCATGGTGATGCACTCTCAACAGCATCACGAGACAAGAGAGATTTCTCAGGAAGTACAGCACATGTTTCATAAGCTAAATGACATTCCTTGGGACTTGGGTTTTCATGCTGCAGAACTGCAAGGTCACCCTGTTCTCTGAATTCCTCATTGCTAGACTTCACCACACTTGACTTTCCTTCAAATGTAAGACCATGAAAATCAGTCCATAACTTCACTGGATGGTGTGACTTAACAGACTGACCCTGCTTTGAGATGCTTGAATTAGGCCTGAGCCCAGGGTAGCATTTACCAACCAAAGGCCTACCATCCAACCTAACCGTCCGGTGGTTACTAACCTCAGTCAAGTTATTCCTGTGGCTTCTAAGGTGGAACAAATGAACTCGCTGATTTCTGGTATCATTCACACCAAACTGATGATTGCGGATGCCACTTTGTAAACCACCCCACTGCCGGTCGCTAGTCTTTGGAATTAGAGGATAGCATCTTCCAGCTAATGGACTGACACAAGAAAGGGGAACTGAGTCAATCTTTACTGAATCACAATTGGCAGCCCAGGGCATATTCTCCCTGTTCATAATACTAATTGTCCCCTGCTCAGTGTTTCTCAGATTCTGCTTAGCATAAGGAATGTGGCCCTCTGTGCTCATACTAGAATTACAAGATTGCTTCGGAGCCTGTACTATCCCCCCTGATGGTCCTGAACACCCAGTGCTGATCCCATCCCCATTACACAACATCTGACCAGACCGTCCTGACAGGGATTGGGAAGAACTGTTTGATTCAACACATATATTTCCATCTCTTGGATTCAAGGGATGTGGCTGATACACAGTATGGTGAACCAAATTACCAAAATGATCACTTCCTGGCACATGGGTGTTAATCACTTTGCAATACATGGGCAGTCCATACAATTTCTCTGAATTAGGTTTCAAAGTAATTGGTACATGTGATTGAGGTGATAAATCTATCAAAGGATGATCATATTTTTGGTTTTCAACATAACATGCAGATTCCATTTCAGTCTCATGACCATCAGCATTTGAAACACAATGCACACTCTTAGCCGATTGTTTGGCCAATATTTGTTGTTTTAACACCGCTTTCCTCAGCGAATCATCGCCACAAAGCACTTCATTCCCAGAGTTTTTGCCCGTTTTAGCCTCAACCTGATGATCCCCAAACCCATTCCGTGCCCCAACCCCATTCATTTCCCAATCCAAGCGATCACTCTCAACAAAATTCACATACAAATCTCGATTTCCCTTAATAGAGACAAAATCCTCAGAACAAACATAGAGCCAGAGCCTAGCGTGCTTACCGTAACACTCGAGCTTGTCATACTCTTCGATCATGCAGCGAACGTCGTCGTCGGTGGCGATGAGCACTAGAGGAGCGTCTCCGCCGTCGTGAGCGTTCCGCTCCTCCGGGAGTAGGTACTTGATTGAGAATGATCGAGCGATCGGGCACAGTTCCGAAATTTTCGAACGGAGCTTGGCGAAGCCGATGGTCCGGTCGACGGAGACGATGCGAGTCTCGCCGCCAATGTAGCGGAGCTTCCCGGAAGGAGGCCGCTTCTGGAATGCGCCATTGAAGCTGCATACGAGCTTGAGCCTTCTTGAAGGTCCGTTCCCGGAGGTGGCGACGACGGTGGGTTTCTTGCGGCGAGAGAGGACTGGTTCTTTCATGGAGAGAGCGATTTCAACTTGGTGGAGGAGAGAGAGCGAGTGTTTATAGTTGTTAGTTATGCAAGAGCTAGTCCAAGTGTGACCAGATTCGTAATTGCCCTCCGTTTATCAATAATTTACCTTATTTGCCATTACTCTCAGGTGTTTTTTGTTGAGTTGTTTTCTGTACGGAAGAAAAGGATACGGGTACATATCCGTTTGTGTGATCCTTTTCTTGGCTGTTTATTCGAGTTTAATGTCTTGTTTATTTGTTTGATTATCTTATGCGTGTGTTTTTGCTTTTTGGTTGGTTTAAATTTGGATGTTGCTCGCTTGATGAATGTTGGTCATGAATTTCTTTTGAAAAAAAATAAAGAAAAAGACGAAGACCTTTAAAATTTATAAAGGAGACGGTGGCTCGACCATTCCAAATTAGAGGTGTGTCAAGGTTGCTGTGGCAAAATGACCGAGTGTTGGTAGCTTGAAGTGTCCTCGCTAGAACAGGTAAATATTATGGGTTCTCCCCGACTACCAAGACTAGGAAATCATTTGATCCTATTCCCAATGAGGAGGCTCGCGGGAAACTCATAGAATATTCGAGTTCGAGATTTACAGATATCAGTTACAGTTTGTTCTTACGTGAGAGCTTTATTAGGGTTTAGAGAAAACGTCTTAATGAGTTTCATCATAAAGTAGAAAAATGGGACACGAATATATGTGTAGGAAACATAGTGTCACTTTAGTTTATTTCTCGGTTCCCAACTAGTTGTTGCCTGAGTGTCTTAAATCTTAAACAATTTTATAATATTGCCCTGATCAAGATTAGTTAGTTATGTTGAACACTTCCGCATACAAGGATGACAATATTTCGATCACTGTAAGCGTGCACTTACGTATTCTTTTGGGCAATGCGGATGGAGTTTTTCCCTTCATTTGATTATCTGTTTTAATCTGTTTCCTTCTTGATAACTATGAAGTTAATGATTAAAAAATCCATGGCAAGAAAGCAGACTGAAACATCTTGTACTTGTTTGTAGTTCTTGAGGTTTGACTATTAAATTAAGCATTGACAAGTGGCAAAAGGCTAATCAAATGAAGGAACAGCAGAGCCGGCCTGCTCATACCAAGTCTAATCTCAGAGTAAAACTTACTTCATTTTCATGAGTTCATATTTAGGAGCAAGACATGCTGAAAATTTGATGATCAATATGGCTCACAATATTATACCTATATGTTGTTGCCTAATCTTCTTTTCTCTGTTCTTTCACATTTGCCATAGTAGTTCAGATATATTAAGAGCTGGACGGATAATGAGAGCACAGGAATACTTGGAGTCTTCAAATGGGATGTCCATGTTATTTTTCTCTAATCTCTTCAATCAATACTTAGAAGTCTCCAAAAATCATCAAACTATATGGATCGCCAACCGAAACAATCCCCTCACCAATACTTCCCAAATAGCTCTCACCATCACCCAAGACAGTAACATTGTAATCACAAGCGGACAAAGTGATTTCATTCTCAACTCCGACCGCTCTCCTCTGCCTATCACTAACAACACCAACACAGCCTTAAAGCTTCTTGATTCTGGAAACTTGGTCTTTCAAGAAGGGGACCAAATTCTGTGGCAGAGTTTTGATTATCCATCTGGATCGGACACGCTCGTAGAAGGCATGAAACTGGGACAGTTTAGATCAATATCAGGCCGTCTTTAGAACGGGTTTGTAACTTCATGGTTAAGCAAAGACGCCCCAAGATCCGGGGCTTTTACCTTTGGAGTTGATCCAAACAACACCAAGCAGCTTGTGATACTGCAAAGAGGAGATCTCTACTGGCGCAGCGGCGTGTGGAATAATGGTCACAGTAGTTTTCCTTTTCTTGAATATATTTTTGAAGAAATGAGTTTCAATTACTTGTCAAATGAGAAGGGGAATGAGAGCTATTTCACCTTCACTGTCAATAGTAACAACTTTTCGGGTTGGATCACTTTGCACTCCCAAGGAATGATTACAAAATCTTTATTAAGTAAAGTGGAGGAGAGGTATTCTTCCGAAAGTATAAACTGTGACATTAGGGACAATGTACATTTACGAGGCTACGAGGGATGCGCTGCCCGGGAGCCATCCAGATGCAGATCGGATGTGTTCAATGAATCATCTGGTGCCATGAGTAATTGGTTTGCAGACTCGGACAACAACCTCAATCGTGGACTCAGTGACTGCAAGGAGATATGTAAGAGTGATTGTTCTTGTACAGCTTATGCTACTGCACAAGATGACGGAACAGGATGTAAATTTTCTAAGGGTCAGTTCCTTGCGAATCTGGAGGGCGAAAGTCTCTACCTGCGGGACTTCACTGCTGTGGCATCAATAGGTAACAATTAATGCATTCTTTATTCTTTTTGCAAACAACAGATTGAAAGATATATATTCCATTGATTATCGTTCTATTTTATTTGTGCTAGATCCTAATTCGACACAACCAACCTCAAAGATAGATCCTGCTTCGACACAACCAACCCCAAGGAAACATCCAATTACTAGGCGGTTGTGGTTCATTGTTATGGTTTCAGTGCTTTGCTTGGTGCTCGTTCTAATTATCGCATTTTGCTACACATTCTGGAGGAATTGCTTTTTACGGGGTATAGAAACAAAAAGAGAGAATAACTTATGTGACCTTCTCTTGATATCTTCCAGAGCTATGGTTTAACTTTTCTATTGTGTTGATAGGTAAGATAAGAAGTACCCAAAAGGAACTCATGCATGAAGTTGGGTTGAGTAAAAAAAGAGATCATGACCTGCCTTTTTTTAGCTTCTCTTGTGTGGACATGGCTACAGATCACTTCTCTGATGCAAATAAACTTGGTCAAGGTGGTTTTGGGCCTGTATACAAGGTGTTTAATTTGATACAAGACTTGTCTCTCAAAATAACTTGAAAAGATCCTTAATAGGTTGCTTGGATTGTACTTGCAGGGTAAATTGGAGGATGGGCAATAAATTGCAGTGAAAAGACTTTCAAGAAGGTCCGGACAAGGGTTACGAGAGTGCAAGAGTGAGATTATATTAATCTCAAAGCTCCAACATAGGAATCTTGTGAAACTTTTGGGATGTTGTGTTGAAAGAGAGGAAAAGGTGTTAGTTTATGAATACATGCCCAACAACAGCTTGGACTCCTTCCTTTTCGGTTTGTCTATCATTTTACTAACTTAAATTCATAGGGGCGGGTATGTGGGTTCATCACCTTATTGACCATGATTTAGTAACCGAGATTCTCAGCCAATAAATCATGGTTGAGATTATTTTTTCTCTATTTACTAACTTATCGATTGTATTTGTCAGATAGCACAAAACGAGTTTTATTAGATTGGAAACTACGAATCTACATCATCGAAGGAATTGCACAAGGCCTCCTTTACCTCCACCAGTACTCAAGATTAAGAATCATTCACAGAGGCTTAAAAACTAGTAACGTATTGTTGGATGAGAAGATGAATCCAAAAATATCCGATTTTGGCACTGCAAGAATTTTCAGTGATAATGAATCCTCGGAAAGCACCAATAGAATTGTTGGAACATAGTAAGTGAAATTAACAACGTTTCCAAGTACATTTATATGCAATCTTGTAGCTAAGTACTAACTGAAGAAATTGGTGAAAC
Organism: Pelargonium myrrhifolium; assembly: GCA_036897405.1. Taxonomy (NCBI): domain Eukaryota; kingdom Viridiplantae; phylum Streptophyta; class Magnoliopsida; order Geraniales; family Geraniaceae; genus Pelargonium; species Pelargonium myrrhifolium. Next base: position 633 of record JAYMTK010004274.1, on the reverse strand, counting down.
AGTGGGTACATGTCTCCAGAATATGCCATGGATGGCATTTTCTCAGTGAAGTCTGATGTGTTTAGCTTTGGAGTGATGATGCTAGAGATTGTAAGTGGCCTAAAGAACAATGGCTTTTACCAGTACGATCGCTCTATGAACCTACTAGGACATGTAAGTATTTAACCAGTGCGCGTCATAATATAGCTACATATATACGACATTAATGTGAATTATGAAGTGATGATAGGTGTGGGATTTGTGGAAAGAAGGAAGGGGATCCGAGGTGATGGATGCAGCGATAGACGAAGGAGAAGTGAAGATGAACGGTATGTTCAAGTTGCGCTCCTTTGTGTGCAAGAAAGTGCAGCAGACAGACCAACCATGTCCGAGGTTGTGTCTATGATGAGCAACAAAACAAGTGTGTTGCCAAATCCTAAACAACCTGCTTTTGTTGGTGCAATAGTGGTAGTACCAAGTATAAATGATTGCAATGTACGTGAATTTTCCTTGAACCAGGCGACCATTTCGGATGTAGAGCCTCGGTAACACTTATTTCTTTACAAAATAAGTCATATTCTGTTATGGAAAAGTATTTTTCCATGTATTAGAAATACATGTATTTTTACATGTATAATATACAGTTAATCTTAG
>JAYMTK010004273.1:0-11294 GCA_036897405.1 Pelargonium myrrhifolium | reverse complement strand
CCGGATTGTTCATATTCTCGTCGGAAAGTTCATAAATCAATTTATACCAAAAAAATTAACCCCTTCAATTATTGATTTGAACAAATAAAACCCCTTAAATTATTAATTTGAACACATTAAACACAAACACCGAATTTAATTTGATCTCTCAGTTACAATTATTATCAACAATTACAATCACAACAAAATTGAAAATTGAGACACATTCTTATTCAAAACATATTCTCAAAATTCCTTAAACATTCAAACACAAATCAAACTAACCAAAATAGACTAAACCCTAACAAATTTCTCATTTTTTTTTTTAAAAAAAAACCCTAACAGATGCAGAGAGATGAGCCCACGACGGAGCTTCTTCTCCGGTGGGCTCGTGCCGGCGAAGCTCGAGCCACGACGAGGCGGAGCCTCAAGGCACAACCCTTCTTCTCCAGCTTCGAGCTTCTTCTCCGGTGGCCGGCGATTCACCTGCAATCTCCCACTCCTTCTCATCTCTCTCCGGCGACACCAGCTTTGACTCCCTCTCTAGTATGAAGGCCTAACCCTTCTTAGATCCGATTTGTTTTTTATTTAATATTATTTTTTGGGGGGTATTTTGGTCGTTTTCTATGCTAATGTTACATTTAACTGACGGAAAGATCTTTTGATGCTTCAAGAGTGCTAAAAGTTTCAGACCAAACTTCAGGAGTGCAAATTGAAAACGGCGATAGTTCAGGGGTGCTCACTGAAATTACCTCTTCAACTTTTTTCCATTGAAACTACCTGTCACGGAAACCCAAACCTTACAAACACGTCAACTAATAAGACACTAGTAAGGGAACCATATTTACTACTTCCTCTTATCCAAAATAAGTGTTTTATTTAAGTTAACTATTTGTTCTAAAATATGTGTCTTGTTTAATTTATTTTTCGGAAAATTAGTTTTGCATAAATTATAATTTTTCTCTAGCAAGGTCGGTCTCGAGTCCACTGATCGGCTTCGTGTGTTTGAGGAGGTGCTTAGCGATCTCGTTCGGGATGATTTAGAGGCATGGCTTGGCTGAGGAGCACACCTATGGTGCCAGTTCCGGTGCTTGCGTAGTTTGTTTCGTTTCTCTGCCTCTGTTGAGGCTTGTTTCTACCAAAAGAAGGAATAGGTAAAACTAACTTATGGGTTGGGCTTGATGACCCAATGGGCCTCATCACTCAGCTGACTCTGACTGACTCAGAAAATCTAATTACAGCCCGAGCCATGGAGTGTGAAGAAGACAAAGACACCACCAATCCATCAATGGATTCACTGCCACACAACGAAGGAATTACAGAGCAGCAGAAGAAGCTGTAAGTTTTTCTCATCTCAGACTCACACACTGACCTAATTTTCACTGAAACAACAATGGATTGCTTCCTGTACAATACTTTTCATTCAGTACTGTTATCAAATTCATTTCCGGGCAAAAAGCCCCTTTCACCAACATTTCGTCTTCAACAGCTACGCGTCATCGGATCAGGTAGTCGCAAGTTCCCAAGACCTAACTTGAGGATGGCTCAATCTGCACAAAATCCAGGTTACAAGTTTCCACGTTAATTACATTCGTTCATGTCTGTAGTGTGTTAGCAAGCATGGATTTTGATACAAAGAGAAGGGCATTTGGCTTGATTTCGATTTATCAACGCTAAAAATAAGGAAGATATTATCGATTTCCAAGTTTGAGAGTCTCGATTACAGCTCTTGGTTTTAATGACTTTGACTTTATCTATTGAGCGGGTCCTGTCTTTCTGCTTATGCAACAGCAAGGAAAGTGGTTTTCCATGAATGTTGCTTGGCTTTGACTCTTTTTTTTTTTTTGTTGCATAATTTGTCAAAGTTTCAAAATTTATCTAGTAACACTTCTGTTATAATTTACTGTTCTTTATGTCTAATAAGACATAGATTTCTGTGTTGTTTTATCTTGATGAGATGATGTCTTTAGGTTTTCTGCTTCTCAAATATCTCTCAATTGTTGTTTGCAAGCCCATCCATTTGTCTGAATTTTTCGTTGTACAATGTTAATCCTTATTGCTTGTCAAATTTAATAAACATAGCAGCCAAAAGTTTCTGCAGTAGTATGATAGTTTTAATCATTATTCATACCGTTTAATAAGTTAATTGAATGATCCGTATGTTTTCTGCTTACTAGTGATACTTGAACGATAAGAGTCCACACTCCAAATATAGTTATGTATAGTGGTTTTAAAGTCATTTATATTTGGCATTTTAAGTTCATAAAATAATCTTCTACTTCTTTTCCCTCACAACTCAGTGGTGTAGATATTGACACTATTTTGATTTAACCGTTTCAGTGATTAATCAGCAGAAAATCATAATCCCAAACAAGTACGGTGAAAAACTTGTGGGCTTCTTACATGATACTGGATCCAAGGAGATTGTTGTCTTATGCCATGGTTTTCGATCCACGAAGGTTGGCGATTTTGATCATTGAAGTTCGCTCCTTTCTTTTTCCTAGTGTGAATAAATTTGTACGCTTGTAGTTAGAATTTTGGCGCGCTGAGGAGTCTACATGGTTTTATCATCTGATTCTTTCAATTCGTATTGTCTAGTTTTCTCTTATCATTTTCAAAAAAAAAAAAAAGAAAAAAGAAAAAAAAGTGTAATGATGTAATTACCATCAGAATAATAAAGCTAAGAGCCTGCTTGGCTTAATTCTGTTGGTAAGATTTTTGAGGCTCTTTTCTTTCCATTTTCAGAATAACAAGATAATGGTGAACCTTGCTGCTGCTTTAGAAAATGAAAGAATCAGTGTCTTCCGTTTTGACTTTGCTGGAAATGGGTAAGCATATTATTGATATCAAAATTTGAGTTCTCTATGTACTTTTGCGTTGTTTTTTTTGACAAGCAAGAAGTACTTTTTATTAAAGAACTAAAAATTCCCAAGAAAGGAATAGATTGAGTAAAGTGCATACACCAAGCTAACAGGATACAAAGAGAGAACGAGGAATTATTAGTTGCTTCAGAAATTAGAAAAACCAGAAGAAAGAAAACTTGAGAGCCTAGCCTTACAAAATGTCTGATAAGCCTTAATGAGAGAGATATCTAATGAATCCTTGACAGTGGATGGCGAAAGTGAAGATGAAGAGGATGATAAGCTGCAGACCTTTGAAAAGGTAACAATAAGATCCTCCAAAATAAAGCTAAACACCACTTGGTTTCTAGTATGTCAAATGAAACCAGAGACAAACATATCCAATACTCTGATGGCCTTAGATGCAAGTCCTTACCATGTGAATTTCCAACCTCTTAATGGTGATCACACTAGAATTGGAGAGCATAAGGCTTATCTCTACAACCAGATGGTGCATAAGCATTGATTAACAAGCAATGAAATTCAAAGAAGAGCAACTCCTTCCTGAAGAGATATGAGCTTGAATGATCTGTCAAAACACCATAATGTGATATGTTGGAGAATAATTATGAAAACAAATTATAATTTATTTAGATTATCAATTACATCAATATTTATGATCTCCTCAATAGTAATATATTTAGTTATTCACTTTCTTTTTTAGCTATTGTTGGTAGTCAAACTATCAAGCTTGTAAATAGGCTCTCCTATGTACTAATATTAAGATAAATATTACTCCCTCCGTCCCAAAATGAGTGTCCTGTTTCATTTACATTTTTGTCCCAAAATGAGTGTCTTGTTTCCTTTTCATGAGGATAAAAGGGTAAATATACCACACTAACTAACTTCTCCTTAATTATTCTCAAAATAGAAAGAAGGACACTCATTTTGGGACGGAGGGAGTATATTTTCTCTACTATATTTCAACATGGTATCAGAGCCTCTTGAACTTGACATTAAGATAAATAGACTCTTTTATGTAATTACATTAAGATCAATACTATACTGAATAGGAAGGAGCCTCCATATGATATGGATCTTATTACAAAAGTGAAGTAATCTTCATCTTAATTTCCTTGAGAGAGGAAGCAGGATCAACTAGAGGTGATCCTCGAACCAATCTCCAGTTGATAGATTTTTTCAATGGAGAGTTCCTCTGGGTGTTGAGCAACACACCTGGCTCTTTGCAAATTGCCTTAGTAGATTCAACTTTGGCGTTTAAATTCATTGATAAATTTATATCGTCAACCTCATGAAGAGGGGTGATTAAATTGGCAGCGTCTGAGCTAGAGACATCAATGTCTGAGGCGGCAGAAATGGAAAGGGTGAATGGTGTGTGTAATGCTGAAATTGGTGAGAGATGAAAGGTCGGTGAGATGGTGGCTTGAACCAGTGATTTAAGTAAGTTGGATAAGTAAACAAATAAAAAGGTATGTTTAGGTTTTTGAAATGATAGATATTTTCTCTATCTCATACGAGAAATGTATCTTTTCGAGTTGAGAACAGGAAAATTAGAAGAAAAATATGGAGATTTCAGGGAAGAAAGGTGCCCAGAAGAGATATCTGGGGATGATGAATCTGGGAGAGATTCAGAGATGTAAATGTTTTTGCTGATGGATCTGTAACTGAGAAGAGGTAAACAATGTGAAATGGCCATTAACGAGTGATATAGAATTTTGGGGACAGTCTTTGTGATCAATAATCTGATTTGTGTTGTCCAAAAGATCCTAATTCAACACGTAGAACTCATCAACTATTGAACTGTAACTTTTATACCTCATCTAACAGTTATTTCTAAGGAAGTCTCATAAATTTCTTTAGGTAAAAAGCCCAATTTGGTTCATGAACTTTGGCATATGGAATTATTCCCTGAACTTTCAAATATGGACCCAAAATGATTTTTGCCGTTAGTTTCTCCGTTAAGTGGTCTGACGTGGAATTTGAAATATATTTAATATTTTTATTCAATTAGTTTGCTAACATGAGGACCCAACTGTATTAAATGACTCACGTGACTAGCACATGACCCGCCACGTGTAAGACATGTGATGAGAGAGTGATTTTCTCTTAGATTTAACTGATGGAATGGGTTCGGAAAAGTTTATGGCAGTCATCTGTTTGTTTAAAAAGTTCTAGAGAATCATTTGCATTAAGTGACAAGTCCATAGAGATTATATGCAATTTTCCCTTGTTTCTTTTCTCTCATTTTGTTCTTCTTTTGCTTATATTTGTGCTATCTATTCTGGTTACGAGTTCTAAGTCTACAGACTTCTTTCATGTTGATTTAGTTGTTAATTTATGTTTTCCAGGGAAAGTGAAGGTTCATTTCAGTATGGTCACTATAGGAGAGAGGCAGATGACTTACATGCTGTAGTCCAACACTTCTGCAAGGAAAATCGTGTTATAAGTGCAGTTCTTGGGCACAGTAAAGGTTTGTTGGATTATTATGTGTTTCGCATATTACGCTTTACCTATAGTATTTAATAAAAGCAATTTATATAAATGAAAAAATGTGCATAAGCTTTTCAAATGAAAGTTGGTCTGATGGACAAAGTTATTCTCAATATCATTCCAAACAATGGGATAAAATCTGTTCAATAATGTACCTTTTGGCAGGAGCATATTCATAGATAAAATTTAGTTGGTACATCGTTTACTTGGTAACCATTTTCAATCAATCACCTAAAAGTAACATATATCTGTAAAAAACTGTAGGAGGAGATGTGGTACTTTTATACGGTTCCAAGTATCATGATGTTCATGCAATTATCAATGTTTCTGGCCGTTACGATCTGAAGAGAGGTATTGAAGAGCGCCTAGGAAAGGACTTCATTGAAAGAGTCAAGGAGGATGGTTTCATTGATGTTCTGGATAAATCAGGTAACGTTTTGACTCAAGGACTTCATTCAAACATCTAAGAAGGATACCTACTGATGTTCTACTTTTGTAGGAAGTGTCAGTTACCAAGTTACTGAGGAAAGTTTGATGGACCGCCTTGATACGGATATGCATGAAGCATGCCTTCTCATCGACAAAGAATGCAGGTGACAAAAACAAACTGATGTTCTTATCTGCTCTTTGTATTGCTTTCCAACACATGTGGCAATCATGAGCTTTGCGTAGCAAACTAATGCTACACCTTAAACACGGTTGTCTGCTTGCATTGATTTTTATGGATTTAAGTAGGACATTTCTTCTTACAGACGTTGCTCCTTAGCGTCTTAACAACTTGCGGCAGTTTAGTGATCATGTTCTGAAATGCATTTTCGCACAAACCAGGCCCATTGCTCTCCTTAAATTGTCTCTTCTCTTGGCCATTTGTAACGAGATGAAACCTCTTCTGATAACTATATATTTTGAATGTCTGAATACAGTAAGGTTGAAACACTGATATTGTATGTGGCAGGGTTATGACAATTCATGGATCGGCTGATGAAATCATTCCGGTTGAAGATGCCATAGAATTTTCTAAGATCCTACCTAACCATAAGTTACACATTATTGAAGGTGCCGATCATGGTTACAATAACCATCAAGCTGAGTTAGCGCCAGTTGTTTTGAACTTTATAAAGGAAGTTACGAGTAAGAATGCTCATTAGCCAGGTATTTCTTGTACCCTCTATTAGCAAATAGGCCTCTCCTACAGAGTATTTAAATGAAATCTTTTTGATAGAATATGTTCAGTGAAAATGAAGTTTTTCGACTTCATGCCTGTCCTGATCTTGATTTAACAATCCAGTGCAGGTGGTTTGTGAAGCTATTCCTTGATGAGGTACATGGGATCGGCTAAACTCGAGCATGTTTTGCTTATTCATCAGTAGAGGTGTTACCTAGCCATGGTGAGTTTATCAGGGCATAAACATCATTTCCGGATTGTATTTGTTGCACTTATTGTTAGTCTTAATTTATTTGAAATCTTGTCACAATGATGCCAACAATTGCTACTGAACAATGTAGCATCCATCGTCCAGGAGGCATTATTGTTCTGCCCAAATTTCAATTAGTATGACTTCTGTCAGCATACTGGTTGTCACACAAACAAGAGTTAACAGCTACAAAATCTACGAAATATCGAAATTAGAACCCATAAATTACACACTTGCATCATGATTTAGCAGCAAACCTTTTTTACATGCAGTGAAAGACGATAAAACAGTAACAAAAATTGAAGGTACTATTTACAAGTTTATACACAAAAAAAGAAGCCCCAACAGTTCACTGATGAAGCTTATCTTTAGTCTGTAACCGTTAACTAAGGTTGTTGAAAATTTGGTGTCCAGGCGACAGGATCATTTTAGGATCAAACTGAGCTTTTCTTGATTTGAATGTTGCCCATTTAGAGCCGAAATGTTTTTCCCAGTCTTGTTTGTTGCTGTAATGTGCAAGATATTGCTCAACTTTGATACCATTGTTCTCACAAAAGTGCAATATTTCCGCATTTTGATTATCAAATGCTTTCCAGTTCTCGAATCCACTCGAATGCAATAACCCCACAGTGTAGAATATTTTCTCATCTGGGACAACAGCAGACATCCTATCATCCCATCTGCATCAAACCAATTTCGAAACATTGTTAACTCTATGTTTTAAGCAACAAGTTTATTGTTTATAGTGGTTCGGGTCAAATTAGACTTACTTGCTTCGAAGCATCGGATACAATAGGACTAGTGGTGTACTAGTATTTCCGTTGAGCATAATGTCCCTAAACACAGCTGAACTGAAGTCCAAGATTTGAGATCTTGGTACAAACAGATTCATCCATGGATGAGGAACATCCCAAAGCCCGAGCGACCTAAGCTGTTGCTCATCTACATGGACTCTGTTAAGAAATTCCAAGTAAGACGCATCTTTCTCGAACACGAACCCCCCTATATATTTCAACCCTTTGATCCCAGCCTCGTCGTCAGTAGTTTGATTTAGGTCACGATCGTTATGGTAAAATCTTGCTACTTCAAGACTGTAGATGATACCGAATTTGTTTACTAGGGAGGTGATTCTTGGGATATCAGATGGCGGGTAAAAAGAACCCGTCCAGCCTTCCGGAGCGTTGGCCATCAGTACCGATCCTTCCACGTAATCCACTATATTCCTCGGATTGTTTCCGTTTTCTAAAATCAATCGTTCTTGGTCTTTCGTAAAACGAGAGACGTCGCTGTACAGCAATCTCACCCATTTCACCTGCGAACAAAATGATCAGTGCACTGCAAGAAAATGAAAATCAAGTGAAAAAATGTGTGTTCATGCAAGTACATACGTACCCTGTTTGGTGCGACGTCTAAGGCGATTCTGGCTCGGGTTATGATCCCGAACTGGCCTAAACCTCCCAGAACCGCGAAAAATAGCTCGGAGTTGTTCTCTCTAGAGCATGTCACCAATTCCCCCGTCCCTGTACGTAGAGGAATTATAAGTAAATGTAAACCGTGCATGTGCATGCATGCATGCAACCATGCAGATCCACCAGCTAGGGTTGATATTAATTAAAATTAAAAATTACCAGTAACAACATCCATTTCGTAAACATTGTTGATCTGAGGACCGTGCCGGAAAGTCTCCCCGCTGATCCCAGCGTTAGAGAGCGTCCCCCCAACGGTCAAATACAAATAATCCGTCCACGACACCGGCGTGAGTCCACGTGGCAGCGCGGCCAGCAACACATCGATCCAGAGCTGCTCGCCTCCGACGTCAGCATAAGGGACGTTACCGGAGGTGCCGGAGACGATCACGATTCCTTTCCCGTCCCTGAATTTGTTCAAAGACGTCATGTTCACGACGATCCCGTCGCGCACCTGAGCCTGTCCGCGAACGGAGTGGCCCATGCCCCTAGCTGCTATGCCAAAAGAAACAGAGGAAGTGTAGGCAAGGTTTACAAGGGACACAATATCATGTGAGGACACAGGATTGAGAACTGCCATGGGAGTTTCTCGGACAATGAGGCCGAAATCGGTAGCGGCTGATCGGGTGGCCCCGGGATCGCTGCGAAGCTTGAGGGATAGTGCACTGGTTTGGAGATCGGGAGGGAGAGGAGTTGGGTCCGAATCCGAGTAGGCCATGCCCACACTCGTGATCATACAAGTTATGACAAATATTATAAGTACCAAATGTTTGGGATCAGGCCGGCAAGTCTTTTCCATTATTTTGTTTTGGGAAGTGCAAAAAAGTGGGAAGATCATGAAGATATTTGAGAGAGAGAGAGGGAAGGTTTAGTTTTGTCAATTTGTGGTGGTGTCGAAGGTTTAGTACGTAGGGGGTATATATAGTACATAAGTGGAAAGAGGAGGCTAACTAAGATAGGATTTGCAAGTTTTTGGTTAGACTATTTCACAAACCAATAGTTATGCCTAACACATACTAAGCAAATGAATCAAGTCAAAATTATTGATGTCTTGATAATTCTACTTTCTTTGTGAATCTTATGTTTAAGTTAAAGTTGACGTTTTGTAATCTTAAAATTACATGCTCGAATCAAAAAAGTAGAAAACATGTATTCCTAAAGGTGGAGCCATGATTTTGCTTGTGAATGGGCATAATATGCTCTAGTCGATGGTTCTTGGATTCTCTTAAAAATATTAAGTTCAACTCTCATTATATAGAGTATTAGTATCGCTGATAAAAGATGATAGAATCCATGTAATCTCTAAAGTTTAGGACATCGCTACCACTAGACTGTAACACTTTTATTAAATTTCACTGGTATACAATATTGTTTTTGGAGGTTAGCATGGGCCATTACCTACTACGGCCGCCCCTAGCTTCGTCATTATCCTAATTGACTTGTTTAATGACATGATCATGCATGAGGTCATATTTTCATAACTATTTAAAATATTGACTAATTGTTCAATAGCATTATAATAGGGCACGAGGTGTATTCAAGACCATGTTTAATAGACGAGATAGTCAATTACTCATGCAGTAAATCAAATCTACCTAATAAATTATTGTTCACTAAAGATTTGGTGACAAATTATTAGAGATATGGAAGGGGGGACCTGAGATCCATTTTTGATACCCCTCACTTTCTTGGCAGCGTCATGAATTACTAAAAATTGCGATGAAAAGTACGTAAAATATATGAGTGGGCAAAACTAAATCAGGCAGAGATTTGGTTCATGTAATCAAGGCCAAGGTCAATTATATATGCAACATGAATGATGACTTAAGAAATGCAAAAATGGCATGAATGGTTCATAGTCTAGTAATGAATAATTGGAGTCAAGATTAAATAGCTAGGAAGGTAACTATCAATGGGATATTTTGGGAGATTTTGTGGTGGAAGAATTGAAAAGAAAGAAACAAGGTTCAACCAAAAATGAGCAGAAGAAGATACGTAGCAGTGAGAAAAACAAAACATATAGTATCAAATATGGAATGATGATAATGTAAAGATGATGCGTGGATTGAAAGATATATACATATATATATATATATATATATCTGAGGAAGCTATATAGGAGTTGACATCAACCAGATTTTAATCCTAAGATTTTGTTTGACCGTATCTATCTACATATTACAATAATGATATTGTCTATGAATATGTCAAGTCAACGTCCGGCCACTCCCGGCCCTCTTAATTGTCATTACAACTTAATTGTACACAAACTTTAAGCGATTGTTTGTTCACTGCATACTTGAGCTGATGGAGAGCAAATGCTACCGGTTTGAAATGGTCAACTTGGCAGGCTAAATTTAATATTGTGTCTTGTCCACGCGTTCGGAAATTTTCTCAAGCGTTGTAACCTAAGTTTAATGTGCGGAAGCCGATGTGCGTGGGACTTTGGTCTTGTGGCCTTGCATTTGTAATCTACATGAGACAACAAGCCAAAGAACAACGACTCCAGAGGTGGTTTCGAGACACCATTTTGGGCGTAAAAGTAAGATCTCGGCTAGAATCACAATAGTTGTAGAGAGCAAACATTTCTTGAGAAAGAAACTAGATACAAAAAGTGAAATTAGAGAATGCAAGTTCCCATCCCCCTTTCAAGAGAGAGTATTTATACTGACAACTAATATTTGTCACTTGTTGACGCGTCATTGGTTTGGAAAGGTGGGGGGCCACTTTATGCCCACTTTTGACTTAGCCTCTTACTTTTTAGGCGCATCAGGTGAGTCCAAGAGCTCTTATACGTCCTTCGTGCACCAAGGCATATGTAGAAGCCCTTATAAGCTTCTACAGCGCAAGGTAGCGTCACTACAAGATAAACAACCAATTTACGACAGAGACAATTTACGACGGAGAAAAAGGCCCCGTCGTAAAAAATTCACACGTGGCATCTTACGACGGTATTTACGACGGGAAACCCTAACCCGTCGTAAATTTTGTAACCCTATAAAACCCGAGCCACCAGGAGTCCTCATTTTTTTACTTCTCAATCTCTTCTCCTCTCAAACTCTTATCCTCTCACTCTCTTCTCC
>JAYMTK010004272.1:0-11299 GCA_036897405.1 Pelargonium myrrhifolium | reverse complement strand
TGACTAAAGGGTAATATGGGAAGTTCATGTGCATATGTTTGTTAAAAGTAGAAAGTGACACTTATTTTGAAACAAAAGTTGGACTCTAAAACGACACTTATTTTGAAACGAAGGTAGTATATGCTATCTCATGAGAACAACTTGTCAAGTGGAGGTTAGTGAAATTAGGTGTTAAAAGAAATTTAATTATAATTATTTGAAATTGTTACCATAGCTTAGAAGTTGGATATGGGCCAGACTTGTCCAAATTTAGGTAGAAAATTGAAATTATTTGAAATTGTTACGATATCTTAGAAGTTTCGAATCCGAGATCTTCGGTCACCAACGCTTCAATACCATGTAAACAATCATCTTAACTAAAAGCTTAACCTGATAATTGAATGCCCAATAATAGTTTTATACTCTAACACACCCCTCACGTGCAAGGTCATTTTCGTTTTGCACATGTCCCATGTATTGGTCCACCCATTCGCTTGTGATAGTTGAAAGTCCAGTAATAGTTTTATACTCTAACAAGATCCTAACCCAATTTGTAGGAAATACAGGGGTTGCGATTTTACGATAAAAAAAGGTGAGTCGGGTTCAAATTGTCCAACCGATCCATGTCTCTATTATGATGGATAGCTCACTCGAATTTCGAGTCCCATCCCCATCCAACTTGAAATAAGTTTGGGTCAAATTCGAGTTTTATGTAAAAATGTATAGGTTGCTCGACCAAAACCTACACATTCAGGTCCAAATTGCAAACTCTACCCGGATCTGCATCTCCTTCATGATGGACTCGATTTGATCCACAACTCTATCACGATGGGCATGGCAAAAATCTAATAAGACCGACCAAAAACAAACTAGAGCTTACAGTTCGAGCTGAGCTCGCGGACACTACTCAAATTTTGACCCAATGTGATAACATCTTCTTCATAATAGTCTCGATCTGATCAACAACACTATCGGCTCAAACATAGAGCTGACAATTTGGAGCTGAACTCGTAGTAACCTACACATATATTTTCACATGAAACCCGTAACCTAACTCAAAACTCATATGGACCCACCTCTGGCAAGTCCAACTTACCAAATCTAATCAAACCCACAAAATATGTGTCATGTATTGAATTCCTACATATTCAGATCTGAATTGTCAACTCTATACCGAATAGACGCAAACGTGCACGTGGGTAAAATATACGCAAGCCGTCAATTTCGGGGCCAAAGACACCTTTAACAAAAACAAAGAATATGGTGATGCAAAATCTCAAAATATAGAAGCAATCGAATTAGCCCAACACTTCCCGGACATTGACCTCCGGCGAGGAGCAGGCCCGGCCATGGCCCAACATGCTCCCGAGAAAACCCGAGCTCGGGTCATGGAGTCAGGACTAAGACCTGAAACATTGGTCTAAGCACAAATGATCTGAGTTCAGAACTGACCATTATACACAAAAAGAATACAAAATTTGGTAGAATACAAATATTACATTTCTTTTTGTTGTTTCTATATGGAAGGAAGAGGTCTAATTGGCTCAGTTACTTGAGTCCCAAGCCAACCAATATAAGCAAAACAAACTAAGGGTGATGGATCCCAATGAAGGGACCCAAAAGAATATATATATATATATAAAGAATTTCTATTGAAGCTTTTATTCTATTGAGTTTTTCGGAAAAGAAAAAAAAAATAAACGACGCTCTCTTCTCTTACCATCCACAGCTCCAACCGTGTCCTGAAATGAAATTTCAAAAGAATTATTGTATCAAGATGTATGTGATGATGTGTTCGTCTAAATTATTTCACGTTCGGGTGTCATAGACCCGACTAGTTGTCGGATCGGGTTATATTTGCCGGTGAAAAAGTGTATCTCTTTCGGGTTGGGTTATTTTTTCCAACCCGAAATGACAACTCTAGCTGAAGTTCACTACGATCTCTTTAGAAGTAGATATCAACTACATGAAATACAACCGAAAAAGAATGGCGCAGCCTCCAAAAATTAGGGGCCCGGTGCAAGGGAATCCCGGTCTTGGGAGAGTCATTTATGAACCGTCTTAATCCCGGTTTCGGAAAGTACGTCTTCAAAACCAAAAGGTAAGACTACATAATAGGCAATGCTGCGAGTAAATTCGTAAACCAAAACGGTAGACCAGGCAATTCTGGCCACGGGCCTAGAAACTCACGTTTTCGTATTTTGCAACTTTTTATTGGCCGCATTTCCCACTAAGTGGCGAGAAACTCTAGAATTGACAAAAAAGTTGTCCGATAAAAAACACGTGTGTTTTGGCCCGGGCCATTTGGGCCCGCATTGCCATGTTTACATATGGGATACCGTGGAAACCTTCCCCTCCTTCGAAGGCAATTGATTTTTATGAGGGACCCACAACTTGCCAACTCTATAAATACAGTAAAGACCTAAACACACTGCTTTAATGTTAGATTCTAGAATATTCTACGAGTTTCATCTTTCTCATTTGCAATGCAGTTGAAATGTTCTTAAGAGTCCTGAAATTGAGCCATACCGAAAAGTAACTCTAGATCGGAAGAAGCGGCTTCCTCTCGTCGGTGCCAACATGATGGTTAGCCTGGAATTCAAAGTTTCACGGACATTAAGGAAACAAGTGAATCAATCGAAAAGCAATGAAGAGCATTAAACAAACTTCACTGAAAAATGATGGACGGAGATTCTTACATCGTCATTTGCCCCAGCCGCCATGTTTATGAAGGATGTATCTTTGGACCTGGGAGGATATGCAAAGGATTAAAACAGTTCAATTATACAAGAAATAGCGGGGAAGACGATTCTCATGTCAAAGCACAGATGATCAAACCCTTGAAACTAAAGCATCTCACATAGATTGCACCGAACAGAGTGTGTATGTAACCAAAAACAAAATCCTTAGATGGAAGTTGTTTATGAGTTCGAGTTGTTCTAAACTCGTGAGATGGTTGTACATGAGCAAGACCTAATTTTAATTTTGCGGTAACTACGGTTAACCCGTAGTATTGTCCACAAACTCGTAACTAACCTAAAGAGTCTTCCACGACGCTTAACTAACCTTATGTTTAGTTACCCAATTCTGTTAGGAACTCTCTCAACTCCTTGAGTTAAAAGGACTGTTTTGCCACTCGTATGCTCTTAAATTTTCATCTCATGCCCCCAACTTAAAGAAAAACACTTGGATTTTCATGAAATTAGTGAATGAATAAGGAATATAAGAATAGAGAAATTGTTGAAAACAAATATAAAGAGGGTAAAATGGAATTTTCATGAAATTAGTGGTCACATGACATGCATGTGATGCGAGTGTGAATGTATAACTGAGAGAACGGGGAAACTAAACTCAAGGTTAGTTAAGTGTCGTGAAAAATTCTTTAGGTTAGTTATGTGTTTGTGGGCAGTTCTACATTTAATTTTTATGAAGACTTATACTATAGAGAGCAAGGAGCCAAAGTCTACGCCCAAAAGTTATTGGCTTAGGCTAAGCCGCCAATGAGGTTATGCCACCTCATTAAAAATTCTGGAAGACTGGAACCAACGGGTCGCTCCGCTCCCACAAATTCATTGGGACGGGTATATGTGAAATTTAATGTGATGTCATCTCCTTATTGGCTTGACTTTGCCTAGGCCAAAAAAGGTTTGGCTTATATTTTTGGGGTAATTGCATATGTATACCCAAAACTTTTGTTTAACTTTCGACTACACTGTACTATGCCATTTTTTGACGGAGGGACCTCTATGTCACAGAATATTCTATTTTTGACCATGTGCCATGCAGATGACCTAAAATCAACCAAAATCAAACCAAAAATCAACAAAACTCGAGCGCGACTTTGTTGATTTTTGATTGTTTTTGGTTGATTTTTGCTGATTTTAGGTCATGTGTATGACACATGATCAAAAATATAATATTCCATTGAAAAATGGAATATTCTGTGACGGCGAGGCCCCTCTGTCAAAAAATGGCATAGTACAGGATAACCGAAAGTTAAAAAAAAAATAAAAAAAATTAGGGTATACATGTGCAAAACGTGTAAAGTACATGGTGGTCATGTGAATTTACCCCTATGTTTTTTTACTCTCAATACTATAATATGATGCAAATTTGGACTTTGGTAATGAAGTACCTGCCCTAATAAATTATACAGATAAAAGAAAATGAAGCGGAAATATATGCACATACCTCTTGTTTTGACTATCCATTAACTCGAGACCATCCTTTGCGGGTTCATCCTTGACCTTTGAAAGCGGCGAAAAGAACTGAACAGAAATAGAATGCATAAGCCAACTCAGCAAAAATGGAACTTCTTTCTCTTTATCACAGTTGATCCCTCTAGTTCCCAAACTCAGCACGATTGATCCAAATAGTTACCGTCTCTTCTGATCAATCGTGATGGATTTGGAAGTCGAGAATCAACCGTTACAGGTTTTTATAGTAGAGAGTCTATTTATGAAATTCACTCTTATTTCTTATATGGTTTGGCTGATAAGGTCAATATAACTTCACAAATAAATAACATGCGAGTCGGATCTATACTTTTTCAACATCTTACCTGATGCATTGAAATAAACACAATAGAGATCCCCAATATGAAGTTCGCAGTCAGAGTATGACCAAAGAGCAAAGCGGATGCTATTCCCGTAAATATCGTGGCAACTGTAGACGAGTATTTTTTCAAAATTGTATCTGCAAGGACCAAAAGAAAATTCTGAGTAAAGCAATGAAGAAGTCCCATTGTTGCATAAAAGCTAATAATGAGATATTAAGATGCCTTAACATGTATAAAAAATTGAGAGCGATTCTTGCCAAATATAACTTTTAGGGGAAAAACTTGCAGTCGAACTGGTACTTGTAATTCATAGAACTAAGTGAGAAATTTGAAATCGTATAGTGAAAATAATACCTGCGTATTTGAAGAAGAAAGACGACAGAATCCCTTGGGCTGCATTATTAACTATTAATAGCATTGTAGCCTTTGAATGTCCTTCCAGGATATCCAAGTTACTGGGACCTAAAAACATTAACAAAATGAAATTAATGAAACGAGAGAGAGAGAGAGAGAGAGAGAGAGAGAGAGAGAGGATTATAGGGTCGACATAGCTGCAACTAAACATACAGGAATGAAATAGAAACATTGATCAAACTTGAAGACAGCAAAATGTATATATATACTTACGGTCAATGCATATACATAGGCTTTAACCTCATTGCACAATAGACTTCTTAGTTTTATATTATCAATCTAACACACACATGAGAAAAAAGAATCTAAGCCATGTGGCCGAGGAGGCTAAGCCAAACCAGTGAGAATTTGACATCTCCTTAATTGTCACTCGTACTCATCCTCATGACATCTGGATATGAGGTTTTTAGTTTCATTGGTGGCTTGGTCTAACCCAAAAAAACAAAGGGATCTCTCTCTCCATGCACACGCGTGCACTAGTGTCTTAAAGTAATGAGAACTTATCAGGAGAATCTGAATTTTAAAAAAGGGCTTCCTTGATATAAGATTACAAGTAGACAACGGATATCATTTTTCACCAAACACATTCTTTTTCAATAGAAGAGTCATATTTTCGAAACTGCGCTTCATTTACATACCTTTAAAAATGGCAAGTCCGAGAATGCCAAGGAAGTTGAATATAGCACCATACCCATATAGAAACAAGTTCTGCAACACACAGAAATGACCTTCCTTAATTAGAATATATGCAAAATGCTTGTACTTAAACCATAGAAGTACTACAGACGAATCATCTCTCACCTGAAGGTAAATACTTGTATCAAATTGGCTCTTCAACGCGTACTCATTGAAGACTGAAGCCATTGATGGAACAGTAACCTGTATTTATAACCTAAAGTTAGTTATGTTTGTTCGTATATATGTGCTAACAGGCTAGTTAACATATAGAGAATCAGAAATTTCCTTTAAATTTGACATACACATACTCACACCTAAATCAATTAAAAGTCTCGATTGCAATCTAATACATAGTTATATATAAATTAACAAAAAGAATCAGTTTTGCATTTCAGCTGTTACAGCAATTAAAATATTAATGGACTTTTGAGGAACAATCGGAATTTGGGTTATATATATTTACTCACAAAGATCAATGTGCATATGTATGCTCCTGTTGCAATTGGAACACTCAAGGCAGTGCTACCGTTAGGTAGAGACCGCAATTGGTTTACACTGATGCCAATGAGCAAAAGGGCAAGAGCCTCCCACTGTTACAGAATGAACAAAGAAAATCACATAAAGATTATTCACACTCAACCAAAAACACAAGCAATAATTCAGTTCGCTGTTTGTATGAATTATTTTCCTTCCCAAATTCAAACTCCAAATCCGATGAATATAATGAGAAATGTTTGTTTCTCACCTGAATTATGGAGAAACGCCGTCTCATGACCATCCTTAATAAAACAGCAATAACCAAAACCTGCATATGGTATCGTTCACCATAAAAGGTTAAAGCGAGACAGAATAAAGACAACAGCAATGCATTATGCTAATCTTAAGAACAGAAAATAGGGAAAATGTCTCCTACAACAACTTTTAACCAGTTTCAGGTGTCAGTAATCTACAAACTGGTTGTCTTAAATTAAACAATTTACTAGAGAAGTTTAAATCCGCAGTTAGTAAACTGGGAAGAAAGTTCATTATCAACAGTTAAAGACTCTGTATATCATTAGATAACATGCAATAAGTTACCTTCAGGTTGCTCAACATCTTCACAGTTGCAGGATTGAAGTATAGCTGCACAGGTAAAATTGCAATCATAAAGTTTTAACTTATTAACTACAAATGTGTACAGATTCTAGATCTTCAGTATGTGTATAGCAAAGAGTTAAATTATTAGATCCCACATTCCAAAATGAAATTGTGTTAACCAAACATTGAGAGTGTGCATTTCACATTAACTAGAAGTCCACAAATTGTATAGAATATTGTGCAAGAAACAAGCTAGAATAACAAGATAAACAAAAACATATGTACCTGCATTATGAACTTTAAATAATTATTAATAGCATAAAGGAAAGCAGGAACCGCCAACAGCACGTTGTTTCGAGCTGCCTGCAGGAGAGACAAAAATAAATGTTGAGGTTATAAGTGCAACCTAAACAACCATACTATTTTGTTAAGTACATACATACGAGTGGCAGCTCTTAAAGGAGTAAATACCATAAAACAGCAAAAATAGATACAGTTCTCAAAACCTTAGGGCCATATAAAGCAAAAATCAAACTTGTCCAAGGTATTCTCTTCTTCTTCTTTTTTTATTGGTGATGCCAACACCATGACAAGTGACTCGAACCTGAAACCTCTGAAGAGATCCAAGCGCCGTAAAGCGCTTGGCCCAATGGGTATTCACGCCCTCAATAGAAAAAAATATGCACTTGACCTTAATTGTGAAAATCGTTTTATATTTGAGTGTCAAGTTCATTTCAGGCAACAGAAAGATGATACCAATTCAAGCATCAAAATGTTAGAATTTAAACTGCAATAAATATATGTTACCTGTACAAATGTAGAAATTGATAGGAGAGATTTCTCTCCAACTCTCTTACGTTGATCCTGGAAGAAAACAAAAGAGTACAAAAAAATCACTTGGCTCAAAGTTCACATCCAAATATGACATAAACCTTAAATAAAAACATATCATCTTGCAAACACAAGACATTGGGGCTGGGAAGGGTGATGAGTTCATGGAGAGGTTATCCAGATACCCCCATAAGTAGCCCAACCACTGGACTACAAATATGTGTGCGTTAAACTGTAAACATACCTGAATTATGAGCATAAGAATCGCAAAAACAACTTTTGTGGCCTCTGTCAAAAAGTTAACACTAAGAGGACTAAACTTGAAACCTCCATCCACCTTAGTCATGTAAACCAATATAGGCTGCAATAAAAAGAGAAAATAATGAAGAGGATAAAAGACATGTTAGCTTCACACTTCACGGATATAAGCTTGAATTAGATAAATAAAATGAAATCAAAGTAGATGGTAAATTCCCATTATTCAAGATCAACAAGCTAAATGTCGGAATGCAACATCAAAAGATGGACAAGGAATAATAGGACCATCTTATTTTCAATTTCCTACATGTATATCTGTCATTTTTACCAAATAATGAGATACAGTTGGTAGAATCAGACCTGTAGACCAACCAATATGCAGTCACCAACGACCAGAAGCACATTGAGGACTCGGGTTTTGGATGATACTTCATTTCTATGCCGGTCGTACGCCCTTGCCACAGTTTTAGTAGCTGGGGACACCAATTTTGAGTGGCAAACGCTGCATTCTATCATCCCGCTCATCACCCAATTTTATTGCAAACCTTTAATCACATAAAAAAAATGATATTGAATCATCAACAGCAATACAAGTATATACCCTTAAAATACATCATGCAAGAGTTAATCATAGACTTTGACACAAGTTGCCCCATTAAACAGGTAATCTAAATCTGAAAATTTACAAACAGAGAGGAAACTGATTTCAACCTATAACCTCAAGAGGAACATTACCTCAACTGCTACAGTGCTACTAGTTTGATCCGTTAACACGAATACTTTCCAACCATTATCACCTATCCAAAGACACAATCTTTATGGAATCCTTGTAATAACTACCTCTAAGCATATATTAATTTAAGTGGTCCCACTTGCTCTTGTTGCCCCTCTTCAACACAGAAAGATAACAAATCATCGTAGGCAAGTGCATATCTTCCTCTAATATGTAACTATGCAGTCTGATCTCAAGATTGTGTCCCCTATTTCAGTAGTTCACAATATCAACAATCATTACCAGAAATTTAAACCCTTCGATCTTCCCTATCACTTTCCAAAATCTCAAGCATCTAGACTACAAGCTCTGCTCAATGACCTCATGCATACACTTTTACAAAAAATCTTCAATCTCAACAATAATTTTCAGAAATTTCAAGCAAACTAATGGCTCAGTTCACACACACTTTTTACCGATAATCAACGCACGAACTAATCCTTCTTTCTGATTCTGAATTGTACAGATGCAACCATAAATCCTTCTGATTTATATTTCAAGCACATAGACAACAAGCTCAGCTCAATGAACTCGTGCATAAACTTCCACAGAAAAATTTATAAACAATCTTCAATTTGAACAATAACTTTCAGAAATTTCAAGCATACTAATGGCTCAGCTCATACATACACATTTCAACAATAAATCAACACACACACAAAAAAAAAATCCTTCTGGTCTTGAATTACACAGATACAACCATAAATCCTACTGGTTTTGAATTTGAAGCATACACACACTCAACAGATAAATCTAAAAGCAAAACTTCAATCTCACCAATCACTTTCCAAAATCTCAAGCATTTACTCTACAAGCTAAGCTCAATGAGCTCGTGCATACACTTTTAAGGATAAATCTACAAAAAGAATCCCCAATCTCACCAACAACTTCAAAAAAAACCAAGCAAACTAATGGCTCATCTCATACATACACATTTTACTAATAAAACAAGAAAACAACAACAGCAACAATCCTTCTGATTCTGAATTTCAAGCATGTAGACAAATGGCTCAGTGCATACACATACTTAACAGATAAATCAAAAAAAGTAACTTCAATCTCACAAATCACTTTCCAAAATCTCAAGCATTTAGACTACAAGCTGAAACAATTAGCTTGTGCATACACTTCTACAAAAAGAATCTTCGATTTTAAAGTAAACTTTCCGAATTTCAAGCAAACTTAGCTCAACTCAAACATGCACATTTGACCAATAAATCAATGCACAGAAAACCTTCTAATTCTTATACAGGTGCAAATACAACCAGAAATCCTTCTGATTTAGAATTTCAAGCATTTAGACAAATGGCTCAGTGCATACATACTCTCAAGCATCACTTTCTAAAATCTCAAGCATTTAGGCTACAAGTTCAGGTAAATCTACAAAAGAATCTTGGATCTCAACAATAACTTTCAGAAATTTCAAGCACACTAATCGCTCAGCTAGTAGACACACATTTTACCGATAAATCAACTCCAAAAAAAATCCTTCTGATTCCAAATTATACAGATGCAACCATAAATCCTTCTGATTCTGAATTTCTAGCATTTAGACAACAAGCTCAGCTCAATGAACTCGTGCACACACTTACACAGACAAATCTGCACAAACAATCTTCAATCTCAACAATAACCTTCAGAAATCCGAAGCACACTAGTCTCTCACCTCATACACACACATTTCACCGATAAATCACCACCAAAAAAACCTCCAGACTCCGAATTCTACAGATGCAACCACAAATCTCCAACATCAACCAAACAGAAACAACAAACACGTACCTCAGTTCAAAACGCGAACAACCAGATCAGATTCAGCGGAGCCGGATCGGACAAAACTCTGATCAGTCACAGCGAAAGCACAAAAACGAGAGAATTAAGCGCGGGAGCTACCGAAATCCGCGAAACCAGATTCGAATCTGACAATTCTGGTTGGCGACGGATCTGAGTTCAGAGAGCAATTATGGAGTTTTGTGAGGGATGATATATATATATATATATAATATGGAGGGAGAGGAGAGAGAGAGAGAGAGAGAGAGGTATGGTACGACGTCGCTTCAGAGGTAGAGAACGGAGGTTTGGTCTGGAGGGTGGTGGTGGAGGAGACGGAGGTGCTGTGGTATTGATGTTGCTGTTGTTGCTTGCTATCACCATCATCACTCTTCTGCTTTCTGGTCTCTTTCGTTCCTCTATTTTTTTATTTCAGGGGCATTATTGTCATTTCATTTGTGAGTATTGTGTTAAATGGATCTACCTCAGAGGTGACAATTCGAGTTTCGGTTAAAAATGTCTGACCCGATTTGAAGGTTGGTTCGAGTTGTGAGATGCTGGTCGGATTCGAATCCTACACGTAAAATGTGTGAGTTTGTCTAACGTAGAATTGGCAATTTAGTTTTCAGATCGGATTTGTCAGCTCTTCCGGTCTCTTTCGTTCTTGAATTCGTATTTTTTATTTGAGGGGCATTATTGTCATTTCACTATAAGTATTGTGTTAAATCGATCTACCTTGGAGCTGACAATTCGAGTTTCGGTTAAATGTCTAACCCAATTATTGTCATTTCAATGCTAGTATTGTGTTAGATGGATCTACCTTGGACGTTGAGCCGACAAAATGGATCCGTACCTGTGGGTAGAGGTGGCAAAAAAGTAGAGTCGGATCGGGTTCGGAATCGGGTCGGGTAAGGGTTGAAAGACCCCTTACCCGACCCTATAGGGTGTTCGGGTTGGTTGGG
>JAYMTK010004271.1:0-11300 GCA_036897405.1 Pelargonium myrrhifolium | reverse complement strand
CCGTTAGATTTAACTGACGGAAAGATCTTTTGATACTTTAGGGGTGCTTATTGTTCCAGACTAAAGTTTAGGGGTGCAAACTGTTTTTAACCCAAACTTTAGGGGTGCTTATTGTATTTACCCCAAGATTGTATTATGAGAATTGAGGCCTTCCTATTTGTGCTACTCTCGCTGAGTGAAGTCAGTAGTGTGTTTTTGCACCAAATACCTTACCTGGATTTACAACTCATTTAGCTAAGTTATGACATATTTGTCAAAATAACAACATAAACTATATATACCAGAAACATAAATGAAAATGAAGTCTCCACTTGGCAAGTGGATTTTGTTATTGAAGAAAAGACAGAGAGACAGACAACACAAGGCACATGATCCATGTAGACCCTCCTTGAATAACTGAAGATTGTCCCTTCTTCATTCTTCTTGCTCCATGCACTTCTCTTGTCTTCTCTGAGATCATGCATAATATGATCAATCAAGAATGGCAGATGCAAGAACAAGAAGACTGGTAGGTTGATGAGAGACAAGAAAACTGAGAATCGATATCACAGTGCACACATGAATCATGGTCCATCCCAGACGGTAATAACAAAGATTTGTGTAAATTAAATACAGTATTATGAAATTAGGTAGGCAGAGGTCCACATGATGATCAGCATATATCTGTCAACTTCAGAGGCTGGGTAGTGTTAACATGTTCTATGGAGTAAAGCTGGCAAAACCATGTGCGGCACTTATATATATATATATATGCACCATGGTCCAAACAACACACACTCACTCCTCTTTGTCGTGGCCTTGTGATTGTTGTGGTAAGAACAAAGAAGCTAACCTTAACCACCACCATTGACAGACTGCACTTTTCGATGACGTATATATTGCATTAATTAAAAATGTAATTTTTTAAATTTTATTTTAGAGATTCGCTTGATATACTAATCTCCAGATTCTTCTAGTGGAGTATTATTCTTCACATGTACACAGCATATTCCAAATTTCAAAACATCATTTTCTGGCAAGATTAACAAACCTGCGAGAGCAAAATGAATTCCGATGCACACATAAATTTATTGAAGCAAATACATGCGTTAAATTGTGAATCGACATTTCGTTTGACTCGATTGAATCTCAGCTCATAAATCTTTGTATGGAAATTTTCTCTTCTGGAACTCACAATAGAAATAGAACGCTGATCAGGGAAAAAAAAAAAAAAAAACTCACAATAGAACAAGAGGCTCAGGAGATGGAGAAGTAGAACCAACAATTCGTTCCGTAGAATAATATCCGACACGAAATTCACGTGTTTGGATTTACACATTTTGCAATCGTGTTGTGTTCGTATTGAATCTCTAAAATATGAACGCACTACATGCTCAACTTACACACTTAAGAGTATAGTTGTAAATTAATCATACTAATATGTTAAGCCGTATTCGTATCGTGTTAACAAAGACCATGTTAAACGTATCGAGTTGTATTACACACAAACAACTTTAAACAAGGATTGTCGGGTCCATGGAGAGTGGAGAAGATTCGGATCATGAAGCAGCATCTTCTATTCTTTCCTTTTCAGCCCACGCGCCACCTCACACGCGTCAAAATCCATAAACCAACTATATCTCCCTCGCCAACTCTCCTTCCTTCCCTCGCTCATCTCCATTTTCCGAGCTTCGTCTCTCTGTGAACCTCTGCTTACTATAAGTAGCCGCCAATCCAACGGTTTCTTGTTTATCCAAAAATAAAATTTAATTATTTTAATACCATATAATTTCTTGTGATTCGAATTCACTCGGACTCTGCAACGTGCAAAAAGCCAAACACTACCAATCAGCACATAACAGAGAGACAGAGAGAGGTTGTGTGGTCAATGATGCCTCTTCTCTTTCGAATGCTATAAAATTACGCGCCATCTCACAAAGCTCCTCTTTTTTCTCTCGCCTAGCTCCGTTGTTGCTTCTCATGACGATCTGAGACAGTGACGGTGCCTGAAATCTAGGGCTTTTTCTCCATTTTCTTTGAATAAGTCACACAGAAGCTCCGCGACAGCGAGTCTATACATAAGTTGAAGGATACCCAATGTCCGCATTCGACCCTATCGATTCGTTCCTCTTCTCTCTCAGCAGAGCCTTCTGTACTCCTCTCGCCGTTTTCGTTCAGATCCAGGTCAGTTTCTGTGCTCCATTTGCTCTCAGACGGAACGAATTGTTTCCATTTTATTTGTTGTTTGGTTGTCGAGAAAGACCAAGAGAGGAGATTTTAATTTTCAACAATTTAATCTCAATTGTGTACTGTTTGGGCGAGTCTGAGTGAATTTCTACATCACTTCAACGATCTGAGATTCAGATTTTGCATATATATTTACTTGGTGCTTTCTCGATACCTTTGTTCAAACTTCAATTTGTACTTCACCAGAATCTGTTATTTTTGCTTTATTTAGATAGACTTCAAAATGTACACATTTTATGAAATTAATTTATATAGAAGTTCAAAGAATGTGCAAGTGTACAACCAACGAAAGCAGCAGTTCCTGGCTTTTTCTACTGTTTGCTTTGAAAAAGCTGATAATGTTTCTTATAGAGAGTTCCTCTAATTGGAGTAGTATCAAGGATGTTAAAATTAGTTCTAACTTTACTACTTTAGTTTTTCCGATAAGTCAAGAAACTAATTACCTCTGTAAGCTTGTCTCATTATATGTGTTGAGATAAAGATAGGTCATTCTTGATTAATTGAGTGTATGTCTCATTGTTTAATTTCAAGGCCATATGTTAGCTGCTTTGAATAATATTTTTTAATCGAAGAGTTGAAAATTATGTTCATTGATTTATTTTTCAATTTGTGCTGCTTTTTACTATCTAATGGTTTGGCATAATGTTGTTTTTATTTTTATTGCATAATTATTTGATTTTACCATTATTTTGTTTCTTAGGGTTATATAATCTGCTTAGCTCTTGCTTTTGGGTGGATTTGTGCTGCCTATGTCAGGTATGCCCATGTCTAACGAATTGAGTTTAGAGAAAACTTGGCCAATGGCCGTATGACATTATTATCTTGTCCTTTTGTTTTGTCCAATGTCATCTTCTTTTTTCCTCACAGAAACAGAGAGAGAAATCGAATAAAGAATGATATAAGGCGTGGCAATAGCTTTGCTTTTCTTTGTCACGATCTTAATGAACTTGCACACTCAAATCAGATCAATCTACCAAGAGTGTCAGTTGTTATGCCTTTGAAGGGGTTTGGAGAGCACAATCTACACAACTGGAGAAGCCAGGTGAGAATTTGTAGATGGACTTGACATCAATGTGTATCAAAATAAAGTTTACTTGAGTATTTTTGTTGAACATATTTTTTCTTGTAAAAATAGACTTTTGACCAGGAAAAGCCCATATACACTTATTGAGCTTCAGAAATAATGTTGATTTTGCTGTACATATTTATTGTCTTCGGTGGGGTGTCTGAATAATAGGCCTCTTCATCATGTTTCAAGATTTTCTCCTCTATAGCTAAAATCGTTGTACTATTTACATAATAATATGATATATATTATACTGAAGCATCACTCCCTTATTTTGGGAAATGGTATTGTTCACAAGTGTTATTATGCCTAATGGATGCACTGATGCAGATTACATCGCTTTATGGTGGTCCTTTAGAATTTCTTTTTGTGGTGGAAAGCACAGAAGACCCGGCTTATCACGCTGTGTCTCGGTTAATATTGGATTTTCAGGTACTTGTAGTTTGATTACTCCTTTTATTTTTGTTTTTTTGGTGTAGATTATTTTAAAAAGCTCATCTTTGATTAACTTGTTTGCATATTTGATGTATACAGGATAATGTTGAAGCCAAGGTCATTGTAGCTGGTTTGTCAACAACATGTAGTCAGAAAATTCACAACCAGTTGGTATGTCTAAAGTTTACAACTTCACTTCTTAAGAGGTGTATGCCAATGAGAAAGCAAAGGCCCATGGCCATAACTTGCCAATAACTTTCAGTCACCTTTTCTTCATGGTTATGTTTCTTCCTGTACTGCAAAAATGTGGCATGTTTGGATCTCCTTAATTCAAAAGGAAAGGCTTCAAGTTACTAAATACATTTTCTTCCGTTAATATTCTATGAAGAAAATATGGACCAGTTATACTCTCAAATGTGACCTTTTGGAACTTGCAATCCTTGTTATCAAGTAGAGTTTTTTCTTGATTAGACAAGAAGTGGGATGGGCCAATCAGAAAACGAAATTCAATGAGAATGTTTGTAGGAGTTTGGGTACTTCAGCATTTACAATTTGTTATGAAATTTCAGTCCATTAATTTTGTATAAACATTCTCCGACTTCATTTATGATTTACTTAGGTGTTTCTGTTAGAGTTATGATAGTTATTTAGTTATTAATTATATCATTAACGTTCTCTGCAGGTTGGGGTAGAGAAAATGCATAAGGATAGTAAGTATGTATTGTTTTTGGATGATGATGTTAGGCTGCATCCAGGATCAATTGGAGCTCTCACGACTGAAATGGAAAAAACCCCAGAGGTATGGCTAGGCTCACTAGAATGTTTGCGCCCTTCATACTTGGATTTCAATTGTGATTTTTTGCTGTCTTATACACTCAAAATGGTTGTTAAGTTTGGATTTTGTTTATGATCTTGAATCCATGCAGATATTTATTCAGACTGGATATCCTCTGGATTTACCTTCTGGGAGTCTAGGGAGTTACTGCATTTATGAATATCACATGGTATGACCCTTACTTATTCTCTCTTCAGGTTATAAATATTTATGGGTAACTATATTTCTCTATGTGTTACAACTTTATATTTCATCCTTTCCTCGTCAGCTGGTACAGCTAAGCTAAAACAATAAACAATTGTTGTTTGCTCAAAAGTATGTAGAAGTAGAGCAAATGGGACTGATTTATCACTCTAGCCGTGCATATCCCATATTTTCTTGATGGGATCAAATATGCTGTCAGGAGAATTCTTATTGAGCACTAACTATTGCAGAAATACCACCTCTCCTTAGTGAACTGTAGAGTCTTCACTTTTAATTTCTAGTGCGAACAGAATCTGTCGATTGTGTATTAAGGGCAATTCACCATCTTCCTTTCCATAAATCGTTTATCAAGACATGACCATATGTAGTTTCGCTGAAGCTTTATGGAGATGACCAAAGTGGCTTTTATGTAGTTCTGTATTTTTCGTAGGCAAATTCTATACATGTATTGCTCCTAATTTTATAATAATAGAAGTTTCTTTTGGGAAAGAGGATCTGATAAAAAGTGTGCATTAGAAGATTGATTTATTCATGACATCGAATAGCTAGGTTTCCTCGCGAGTCATTTGTTCATTTTTTTTCTTCCTTATTTCATCCTTAGAGTTATTAATTATTGAAATCTATTTATCTGCAGCCTTGTTCAATGGGCTTTGCTACCGGTGGAAGAACATTCTTCCTTTGGGGAGGATGCATGATGGTTAGTGGTTGCTACTGTCTTTTAAGTTCTGCATGTTCATCAGAATTGAATTGTTCTTCTTACTGCTTTAGATTCTGTTTAGATGCATGCTGATGATTTTAGGCAAGACCGTTATGGTGTGGTCTCGGGGCTTCGTGATGGTGGATACTCAGATGATATGACTCTTGCAGCAATAGCTGGTAATCTACCATTCATTAGTTCTCCATTCTAGCTGAATTGCATAGACTCAGAGGCACTCTTGATTCTTAATTAACAATTTCTCTCTTAGGCTGTCAAGTCCAGTGAAATCTTATTTAACCAATAATCATGGCTATTGGAATAGGTTTATCTTGAATAGTTCTCAATGCTTTTAGTATATCCAAGGTCTTAGCTGATGTTGTCCATGGATGTTGACCCTCTGGATGAGATTGTATGCTGCTTGTAATTTCCCTCATAATTTATGGTTTTCTGAAATATTAAATTCCCATTTTTAACATCATACCAACTTCATCATTATGTGTTATTAATATCTTATACTTGTTTGTTCAGTATTCACTTTTATTTCTGCAAACTTGTACTGTCTAAACTCTAAAGTATCCAATGTCTCTGGTACCTTTGATTTTTGTGGGAACATTAAACTAATAATATTGTTTCCATTCTCATTTTATGTTTAGCAAAGCCTTTTTAGTACTAATTCTCTTTCACCTCTATTATTTTGTTAAATTGTTACAGTTAGAGCAATATAGTTCTATTGCTTTCAGTTTCAGTCTTTGCAATTCCATTTCTCCATTAGAAAGGTGCTAAGTGCTATTTTAATTTGAATTGTAAATATTTCTTTCCAGGGGCTCATAAGAGGCTCATTACTTCACCTCCAGTTGCTGTTTTCCCTCACCCCCTAGCAAGCGATCTTAGTTTCTCAAGGTTTGTCATTCCCGCTCATTTAAACCCGAATCTTTTGAAGACTTTACCTCATGTTGACCTTTTGACTTCTTGGATAGGTACTGGAATTACCTGAGGAAGCAAACATTTGTTCTGGAATCATACACTACAAAGGTTAATTGGATAATGAACCGTGCATTATTTTCCGTCCACTGCTATCTGTCATGGGGATTCGTAGCACCATATTGTATGGCTATAATTCATGTTGCAGCAGCTTTGAGAACCTATATCAATGGGTACTCATTTGAGGATACATGTAGTACTGGTGGTGAGCACACTACTCCTTTTTAGGTGCGTTAGTGATGATTCTAATGAATCTGGAATTGTGCAGGAGACCATGATGTGGGATAGTTTCGTATTTTTTATTTCTTTTTTATATTTTAACCTCGTGGCTGTTTGATAAAGGGGTTTCTTAAATGTGAACTGTATGCATCGAGCAATATGTGTTAGATTATTCTAACTGTGTGCTTGCCAGTCTATTGCAACATATGAGAAAAGCATCCTAATACTCTTATACTATAACTGCCTAGGTTGCTTTTCTGGAATTTAGTTCTTTATAGTGTATTTTTAAACCCTCAACTGTGTTAGCTATTAACCATCAACCCCAATCCCCATATGCAGTGTAACGTATGTATGGTTAACATGGTTGCCTTTGTTTTATTGTTATTTAGTAAAAATGCATCGTATTTTCATCCATCTTTGCAGATTACAGTTTTCAATAATAATAGCGTTCTTATAGTTTCGTTAACTGCTTTTGCCCAGGGTTGTTGCTGGTAGGTGGCCTAGCCACATGCACCATCTTAGAACTACTTTCTATGTGGAACTTGACAAGGATAGAAGTTCAACTATGCAACATATTATCACCTGAGGCACCACAACTCTCCCTTGCTACCTATAACTGGGGCCTTGTAAGTAGAGCTCTCTTCAACTGGTGTATTGATTTTGTAATCCTTCTAGTAAAGGCTTCCATTACGGTTTGGATTTTCTTTCTATTGCATTTCCAAGTAATTAAGTTATATTGTCTTGCATCTAGTTCATCCTTTGCTTTATATGAATTTGTTCTGTAACCTAAGAATGTAGAGGGTAGATTAATGAAATGATTCTTCTATGATATTCGATGTAGAATTCAAGATAAAAATGCCACCTCATCATCTGGTTTGATGAACAAGATACTTGACTAAATTTATACAAATTATAATTTGAATTTCCACTGAAAATGTAAACATCGTGATTAGTGAAGTAAATATGGTTAGGGATTAAAAGCAAGGGAGTTTTTTTGGTGAAAGAGATGAATTCAAAATAACAAGTCAATTATCATTTGAGGTAAGAGTATTGACGTCTAGTTACTAAAATGAACGAATTCATTTTCATTTGAACAGGTATTTATTGCAATGCTGGTGGATAACTTTTTATATCCAGTCTCTGCGTTCCGTTCACATTTTACTCAGTGTATCAATTGGTCTGGTATCCGTTACCATTTGAAGGATGGGAAGATAAGCAAGGTATGAAATCATTTCATTTCACTCGGTTAATATACTTGTTGGGTTTTGTATTGTTCTCGAATTTGAGAAACTGATAACTCCATGGTGTTTTCATTACATACTGAATAGCTGTATACGCCTAATCTGCAGATTGAAAGAAGCAAAGAGAGTGGTCCAAAATATACAGATTTGGGAGGAAAACATCTATATGGGAAGAAAGGAGGGACAAACAAAGTTTCATTTATCAGTTCACTGGCCAGAAGTTTGGTTCAGTGGTGTCAACCTAAGAAACATGATAACTAGAAATTGGGTGAAACATTTGGTCCCCTTAGATTTGCTTGGACTGTCCATTATTAATTGATTTTTTGTTCAATATTTGAACTGTTTGATTCTTTAGCTTTAATTTACATCTCAGGGCTGATTTTCTAGCTGTAATTTTAAAATTCAAATGTTAGAAAGTAGAGTTGTGAAGTTGTATTCATTGTATAGGTTTGTGATGTTTTTAAATTTATTCCATTATTGAGTGTGTTTTCCCTGTTTTCTTCATTTCAATACAACTGGTCTATTACTACTTCTTAGTGTTATTATTCTGAGACATGAGTATAAGCTAACTGATTAGCCGTTGTGATTCACAAGACCTTGCGCCATATTAATTCAAAATTACTTAAAATATAAGTTCACAGAATACAAACCAAACAAAAGATGAAACTAATTTGTAGATAAAAACCAGTGTAACAAATAGAGTTCTTACTTCAGAGACATTGATAGTATTCACAAAAGTCTATGGTTGCATAGAAAAGATTCTCATTGGTTTGAAAAAATGATACACTTGGGCTGTGAAAATGCCAATAGAACAACTGAAATGGCAAGTACATCACTAGGTGATCTTAATGCTCCAACTCCCCAATGTAGAAATCTTCAATCATGTCAAAGACTCGGGTGGCATGCTGCGGCCTGCAAACGTAACAGTTTGCAAGATACACAGTTAGATATCAGTTAAATCGGAAATGTATCGTGTGTGAAAGAAATTGCAAAGCCAAACAAAGTTCATAATCTTCTATATTGAAATTAAACTACTCCTATCACCCCAAAATGAGGTGGGATTGTACTTTCCCTCTATACCCAAGTGCTAACTCACCTATCCAAGGGATATATTAGGCAATTCATCCATAACTAACTAACAAAAAAAGAAAAGTGGACACTCATTTTGGGAGACTTTTACATGGTCAATTTAGAGCATAGATGAAACAGAATTAATGATACAGGAGCCATAAAAATTCTAGCATGCCCTTTTAAGCTGTACAACTAGTTGCATAGCTAATAACTCAGTTTTTGGGTTTCTTTTTACGTACTTCACTATTCTTATACTAGAAGAAGGAACATATTTCTTTTGAACTTTCAAAGATAGTAGAGAAGAAAATCAAGCATGCTAATTAGCCAAGGGCATACCCAAAAAATCCTTCAGTTGAATCATCCCCAGCGTGTGCTAGTATGGCTTCGCCACCTGGGTGCTCCTCTACATACGAGGTAACGTCATACACCTACAGTCAATTATAAATTACGGAAAAGAAAACATGTAAGTTATCAACAACCAAACCTTGGTCACATGAATTTCTTAAGTTTCAAGATCAATTGCAGAATAAGACACACCTTTTCCTTTATAATTATCCAACAATCAGTTCTCTTGTTATGCAAAGAGACTTCAGATTTACTGTAAACTTTTGTCACCTGAGTGCCAAAAAGAAACATATAAAATGCATCCGAGTCTTAGCCATACATACAGAACAAAAATGCTTACAACATTGAGTGAGGATATATATTTTAAACCAGAAGAAGGAAGGCCCGTTGGAGCACTCGTATTTATGTCATTATTCTAACAAACACTTTGGTAGATTTGGATTAGAATATTTGTTCAGGTTTGGAAATCAAGAATCAGAATGAGAATGACATTCCAATTCACCATGTTTGTATGAAGACATTTTTGTCAAGAGAATGGCTTTGAAATGAGAATCCCATTCTCATTTCCATTTCCATTCTTGATTCCAATTCTCATTCCAAATAATTAAATCCAAAAGCTACCTTAGTACCTTATTCTACCAATTAAGGAAAACTGCTAGTAGTTAATGACACTGCACAGCGATTATATGATGAAAACTCAAGAGGAGTTAACAGGGCACAATTCTTATTTTACATAGCTAAAAACTAGAATCTATGCTGTTTGACCATTGATCTTATAATTAAAATGTGGGAATCAAGTTGACATGTTTCCATTAAATTTTGTGGCACCAAACTCACTTGACTGCACTAAAGGCAATCTTATAATAGTTCTAGTCTAGAACTCACATGAGCCAGTGATACTAATCAATCAATAAACAGTAACAATTTCTTCAGCAAGTGCTCTCAGTCGTCATAATGAATTCGATCATATAATGTAAGTAAAAACCTTACAACAAGTTCCAGATGAATAACATAAGAACTATTACTAGAAACACCAAAGATATGCAAAAAGATCCACTCAACAAATAAAGAAGAAACTGCTCTGGCTTCAACTGCAAAAACTAAACAAACCCACAATCCAGAAACAAAAAAGAAAAAAGACAGGAAACTAAGCAAACACTACCTTGGAATTTGACTGAACCTTCTGTTTAGGAGCTGCATTTGAAACCATTCCACTTATCAGAAGCTCATTTATTCACAACATCTCAGTAAAGTGGATATATTTACGGGCACATACGAATCCAGAATAAAAGGTCACCTGATTTGTAATTTCTGGGAATCAATATCAACAGTCCCAAGATACCCAAAATCAATGCCACTCCAATTATCAACATAGCTTAAACTCAGCGCTAAGGACTGCATAAAACACAAGAAAAACTAAACTTGATAGGATTCTAAAAGCAAACCATTCATCAGAAATCTAAAGAAAAACACACTCCCAACACAAAAAGAAGGCTTTTTTTCTTTGGTATCGAGAGCGTAGATCAATAAAGAAGCTCCCAAGTGATTCTATGGCTTTTGAAAGAGACAATTTTGTCATGGTTATCCAGTAGTGAGGGACCCAGTATGCGATACTGGTTGTGTTTGATGAGTGAGAAAATGCGAGAAATGGAGGGTTCAAAGAGAAGTTTTGGAAGTACAGATTGATTCGAATATGGAAAAGAGAGAGAAACCTAAATACCTGTTACAGAGAGCTAATTTGGTGCTTTGGCCTTCGATTTAGCGACTATGGCTCCGTAGAGTGCTTGGATGCAGATTCGTTGGCTTGTGCTTTTCACACTCTTTCCAGTTGTAGTATAATTTCGCTGTTGATTTATTTTTTCTTTTCTTGTTGGGTAATTACAGTAAGCACACTTTAACTATCGTCATTTTACAGTTCGCACCCTTGAATTTTGGTATGGAACTTTAAGCACCCCTGAAGTATAAAAGATATTTATGTTA
>JAYMTK010004270.1:0-11303 GCA_036897405.1 Pelargonium myrrhifolium | reverse complement strand
TATATATATATATATATATATATATATGTACATTGGATATGACTTCAAAAAATAATAAAGGCTTAAAGACCCTAGAGGTCCCCCTACTTTCAGAAATTGACCAGTCAAGTCCCCATACAAAAATGTCACCAACGCAGTCCTCCTACAATTAATAAATATGCCAACAAGGTCCACTAGTCCGTTAAATCTAACCCCTCCGCTAAGTTATCCTACGTGGTATCGAGTCAGCATTTGACTTGGTAATGACGTAGAATATTCAAATTTTAAATATTAATTTAAATTGAAAAAGACACGTGTCCAAAATTTATTAAATTGTATAAAACTACTATTTACCCTTTAAGATTTTTAATATTTAAACTCAATATCCTTCTTTTTCCTCATCTCCCCTTCACCACACCCAAGCTCCGACACCCATCTCCGGCAACCTCCGGCCACCTCATGCTGCTGGTACTCATCTTCTCCCGAGCAATGAGAACCTTTTCACTCCCATTACTAATAAAGCAATAAAGTACCCACCCTGATCATATGGATATTCTCCAAGCTCTGCCAAATACTTCTCAGAATTCTGGTATAATGTGCAATAACTAGATCGAAGCATTATAGGAACCTATTATGCAAATAATAAAGTTTCCAAATTTTACTTTGTTAATAATTTTAGAGCTTTAAGGGCATAACTAATATAGTTTTAAAATGATTTAAGACCCCTAATTCAGTACTGAACTGAGCATAATCCCATATACTCATATCTCCTTCATAGTTCATAAGCTAGCCAAGACAAAGTAGAAATGAATCAGTAATTGCAATTCAACTCCTGAAGTTGACTCTTCTCTAGCCTAAAAAATATCAGCATTTGTGGCTAATTCCCAATAACCAGAAAATGGTTATGAAAAAAATTAAATTTTGGGAAAGCCAATTCAAGCAACACCAGAGATCCTTGCTCGCAGTAACATTGTTGAAACCCTATATCAAATAAATTCAGTCACTCCAACGATTAACTCCAAATTTGAATCTTCCAAATAAAAGGAACGACCAATGCTTTAAACTTTATACCCCAAATACCAAATTTGAAGTTCCATCCATAAAAAATTTCAGGTCAAATCGAATTTAACAATAGCATGCTCCCCACTTCATGAACCCAATCAGGAATGAAAATAAATCAATTTTCCGGTAATATGCAGCATCACCGGACACATCTTCTCGGCGAGCAGGAACGGCGAGACTGATACGCTCCCGGTCAGATCTGGTGCTCTGGTATTTTCGTTGCTCTCCATCGTCTCCGGCGCTCCAGTGAGGTCATCGTCTCCGACGCCGTCGAGCTCCACCAGCAGCATGAGGTGGCCGGAGGTTGCCGGAGCTAGGTGCAGGAATTTGGGTGTGGTGACGAGGAGATGAGGAAGAAGAGGGTATTGTGTGTAATATTAAAAATATTAAAGGACAAAATAATAATTTTACACAGTTTAATTAATTTTTGAACCAATTAGAATTCGACACGTGTCCTATTCAATTTAAATTAATATTTTAAA
This sequence comes from Pelargonium myrrhifolium, assembly GCA_036897405.1. Classification (NCBI taxonomy): domain Eukaryota; kingdom Viridiplantae; phylum Streptophyta; class Magnoliopsida; order Geraniales; family Geraniaceae; genus Pelargonium; species Pelargonium myrrhifolium. The sequence continues at coordinate 9,780 of JAYMTK010004270.1, read as the reverse complement.
AATTGAATATTCCATGTCAACGCCACATCGGATGTTAACTCGACGCCACGTAAGATGACTTAACGGAATAGTTAAATTTAACGGATTAGTGAATCTCGTTGGCATATTTATTAATTGTAGGGGGACTACATTGGTGACATTTTTGTGCAGGGACCTGAGTGGTCAATTTCTAAAAGTAGGGGACTTGCAGAGTCTTTAAGCCAATAATAAAATACAAAATTTACTCATAGGAAACTCTAATCAATTGTCAAAAGAGAAAAACATTTCAATTGGACATTGTAGCAAAAATTTATATATTTTATTTTCCTATTGTATGCATTATTTGAAAGAAAAAGAAAATCATAATGATCTTCCTCCTTTAAAGTTATATAAAGAAAAAAAATTTCAATCGGACATTCGAGTAAAAAGTTATAAAATTTTGAAGTTTAAGTCGTAATATGAAAAAAATAAAAAGTCATTTCCATTCATTTTTTTGGGAGTCAAATTACACATTGACAAAAGATTAAAAATCAAAATGAGAATGAGTAAATTCTAATACAAAGAACCATCGATGAAATTTGTCATTCTCAAACAAAAATTGTAATTCAAACACTACTTAATAGAGGACTCAAACTATCAAGTCTAAAAAAATAGGAAAAAGGTTTTCAGGTTCCTCGAACTATTCCATTTGTTCCACTAGGGTCCTTAAACTTTAGTTCATTCCAGCGATGTCTTTTTTTTTTAGCTACACAATAGAGGGTAGCTCTCCCCTTTTAACCCTAAACTCTACCTCACTAACCCAATGAGATTCGAACCTACGACCTCCCACAAGAGAGATGTGTGTTTTACCATTTAGTCACCCCCTAGAGGACCCAATGAGGTAATAGTATGACTAAAAACATTACCACGAAGTCTATTCCGTTAAATTACTGACAAAATCCGTCAAAACTAACTGGCAGCGTTAAAAAATAATAAATAAAATAATTTTACTATTTTACCCTTTATATATATATATATATATTTTATGTTTGTTCATATACCGAATGAGCTCAACCAGCTCCTAAAATTTGGCTTTAGATTTCTTCATCTTTTTCCAATGATTTTTTCCCCACTAATTCACTCTACCAAATTACATCAAAATCCTAAATCACATTTCCACTGATTCAACAAATCATCACAACCATCAAACCCATTTTCAAAACTGATCAAAAGCTTCCCCATTTCCAGCAATCTACTCTGCGAGCTCGTCTACCAGCTGTCTCCGAGAGTTTGGCCTGAGGTCTCTTCGTCTCCAGCGGCTTTCATTCTGGCCAGAGAGTCCAGACGGACATGCAACACACCAACAAACATCGGCCTCTTCCTCCATCGCAAACTTCCCGCGAACGGCTCCACTTGAATAAATATGAGATCTCCAGCTCCGCCTTAGCCAATCACCACTTCACATGATTAACCTGAAGCCTCATCGCCGACGAGGATCGCAATGGCCGTGCACGTTCGTGGGCTTTGATAGATAAAACGCCCTACAACCAATTTGTCATAACCTCGAGAAACGCAAATCCGGCCGCATTCGATTTTTCTTTTCTTTTGGTTTGAAATTTTCGATGCTGGAATCATCAAAGACTTGAATTTTTTGGCGTCGGAAACAACAAATTGCCGAAGAAAATGGTGAAAATGAATAAACATGAAAAATATAGTGTAAAATGGTAAATTTCATTTTTTAAATTATTTTTAACAACGTTAGTTAGTTTTGATGGATTTTGTCAGTAACTTAACGGAATAGACTTTGCGACAATATTTTTAGTCAAACAAACTATGACCTCACCGGAATAAATTGAAGTTCAAGAACCATATTAGTACAAATATGATAGTTCAAGGACCCCTAGCCCTGAAGACCTTTTTCCAAAAAAAAAAAAAGGTAAATACAGTAAACACCCTTAAACTATCGACGTTTTCCTTTTGCATCCATGAATTTTGGTCTGGAACTTTTAGCACCCCTGAAGTAGTAAAATATCTTTTCGTCAGCTAAAGTTAATGGAAAATGTCACTTTTGGTCATGTGCCTAGCACATGACCAATTTATTTTTTGAAATTCCCTAAATGCCCTTCATTATTCATTTTCTTCAACCTAATTTTGCCGAAAAATAAAATGCTTTGCCGGAATATTCATTGTTTCGCCAGAAACTTCATAAATTCATAATCTCGCCGGAAAGTTTATCAAGTTGCCAGGAAATTCATCATTTTGCCGGAAAGCTCAAAACTTTTACAAATCTCATAACAAATTCCATACATTGATTGATTTTTTTTTTTAATAAAAAATCCCAACTGAAATTATGAAATCATTCAACAAATTTAAACAAATAATCATTCATAAATTTGATTCTTTAAATGTAACAAAAAAATCTAAACCCTAAAATATAATCACAACAAAAAAGATTCAAACTTGATGAACCAAATTGCCCCCACAAACTCAGAAATTGTCGTACCCGCTAAAAACATCACAAAACATGAAAATGGTAGAAGAGACAAAAACTAAAAAAACAGATTCAGAAACACTCCAAATCCATCGTTTGGTCAGTACCCAAAGACTTACATCCAGAAATATCAAAGTAACAAAAGATTAAAACTCAGCTCAGGAACACGCAGAAGAGTCTCAAAAACAGCCCAAATACGAAAATTTATGACAAACCAAACCCAAATAAATAATATACCAACCGACAAGAGCAAGAAGTAGAAGACCAGTTGGTCTAGAAAAAAATAAAATAAGAAAGCATATTCGTTTTTAATAATCCGAATGTGCCACTACATCAATCATTAAATCCCAACATATACTAAATAAATAAACAAAAATCAGTAGTTCCAGAAATGAGATTGAAAATGAAACTTGAAAATAAAATTGAAAGCTTTGAGTGGTTTCTTCTCCGACGAGACCAACTTCGAGCCTTTCTTCTCCGGCGGGATCTATCCACGCCTCGAGTTGGCGGCGACATCATCAGGGTGGAGATGGAGATGCGGAGCTCCGACGGATTGAAGGCGCCGAGAGAGCAAGAGTCTTGATCTGGTATTGACCCAACTCAAATCCTTTTTGATTTCCTTTTGTGATCTGGTATTTTGACAAGCATGAGTGATAAAGAGGGTTTAAGGGTTCATAAAGAAGAAGAAAAATCCAGATCATCAGATCCAATATGATATATATATTTTTTTAATTTAGTATTATTTTTTGGGGGGCATTTTGGTCATTTTCACTGCTAACGTTATATTTCATGGACGGAAAGATCTTTTGCTACTTTAGGGATGCTAAAAGTTCTAGATCAAAGTTCAGAGGTGCAAATAAAAACGCCGATAGTTTAAAGGTGCTTACTGTATTTTCCAAAAAAAAAATGTACATCACAACCTAACCATGTGCCCCAAACAGCACTAAATGAAATGAAATGAAATTGCAAAAACGAAATGGTCCACTTCCATCAATGACACAAACATACCATGACACCGAATTAAGGGCAAAGATACCAAACTAGCGTAACCTCAAAGCGCAACCCACCACCGCAATCGAGCTGAGCCACTAAAACCAAAACCAAGCCAAATTCAGGGCGGTGCGGACTTACCTGTACCGATAGATGGCACCCGGATGCAAAAAAAGCTTCAAGTCCTTAGCTTAACCTTTGCCCACCACTCGTTCTCTTCTCCAACCCACATACTTGATCCATTTCTGAGAAAATCCCAGAAAAAAAGTGATCGTCTTTAGTTGTTTCTTCGTCTTCTCTACCTGTCTGATCTTGTGGGTGCTTCGTTTTGTGGCGTTTTGCTCTATGGGTTGAACGGGAGCCTGTACTGTAATCGTTGCTGAGCCAATGGAGTGGGACAGCAATTCGGATCAGAGCGGCGACGAGGATGAGGGGTTCATGCTCAACGATGGTGGTCCCTTGCCCTTCCCGGTCGGGGACTTGATTCAGGCGGCGCCGTGTGGATTCGTCGTCACCGATGCGCTCGAGCCTGACCAGCCGATTATCTATGTCAATACCGTCTTCGAGATGGTCACCGGGTATCGCGCCGAGGAGGTTCTCGGCCGCAACTGGTTAGTGCCTTTTTGTGTTTCTATTTCGTTTGTGATTGTGTGTACTGCTTTCACGGGGGCGTGAATGACGAATTTTGATGATATTCTTGGTTGCTGGACATGTGATTTGAGTTGTTTTCTATTGGGTTTGTTTCTGTGATTTCATAAAAATTGACTTGCTCCGTGGGATTTACATGGAATTTTGGGATACGATTATTTATTTCTAATGATTTTAGGTTAGTTTTTTTCTTTTTCTTATATACTGTATTTGTTTGGATAAGCTTGATAGATGGTAATTTTAGGCCAGAATTGGATTGCATTGGCATTTTCTGATTGATTCTAAGAAATCCCTATTCCCTACTCTGTATTTGGTTCTTTTTAGGGTAGCTGATTTTCAGGGACAATTGGAGTATTGCTTACTATCATGGATTGAAGACTTAGATTGGAAGTGTGATAAACAATGAGTGTTTCCTTATGTTTTTATTTATTTATTTATTGATAGCATTTATTTATTTATTAAGTAGAGACTGATTTTTTTTGCTGGTTAGTGTCTAGAGATGCATGCTCATGTGTGTGCATTACATTAATGTCAGTAACATTATGCCAGTAACCAGTTTATATTAATCTAAAATTAGCACTCAAATTGGGTTTGCAATGGATATGTACAAACTTGATAGCTGCTTGAATGCATAGGAGGATAATTTAGTGGTGAACCTTTGTATTAGGAAAGCATTCAGCCTTCATTTATAGTTGGGATTACCTAAAAACTCTTTATCAGGACTTACTTGTTTTTGATTAAATTGGTGGATTTAATAAGCTTCTATATATGCGATTTAATAAGCTTTTTTCAAGTAAACAATGAACAAATTCATTAAAGTATTAAACAACTAGGGGTCCTGATACCTCGTTGTCTTCTTATGCCTTGAGGTTGAAACTCAACAAAAAGCATACGCCTTGAATAAGCACAGGTGCCCTGGGTGCGTACATCTTTGTGAAAAGCTAACTTATGCTGTAACCGTTGGTTCTTGAAAACAGAAAAGAAAAGAAACTGGAAGAGAAATTTGAGGAAGATGTTTTTATTTTTTATTTTTTTGAAGGTTCGCATATATAAAACTTCACTGAATTATTGAGTCAGCTCAATCTTGGACCAAAAACTAAACTGGCCAAACACTTCAAATATATTATCAATATAGTCACAGACAATTAAAATTTCATCTTTCAAATCTGCTTTTTACATCTAAGTTTAGCTGGGAAAATTGCAAATATCAGGCATAACCAGGGTCAGATAGATGTTTGCCTGTGTCATCCTAGTATCATCTTGATGAGATAACTATATCATTGTATAATTAGACTTGAAAGAAGCTTGGTTATGGTGACATGGGTCTGCAAATTGAACACTTGGGATTTTAATCTTTGTTGATTTATCTGTCTGTAGAATAAGTGCAAAAGATATTGTAAGTCCAGCACATTGGCATCATGTGTTTCAGTTAATACTTTGTGTTCTAGTTCTTCCGATCCATGACATGGAATATTAGCAGTAAAAGGTTTCCAGTGTGTTCATGGAATTCTTACGTGGGAGTGGATAGCTTTTAGTGCTTGTTATGTTTTCCTTACCTCCTTTTTGTTCCACAGTAAGATTTTATTTTTTTCATTCATAATTGTGCTTGTTTGAATTGTTGTATTCACTCTTTGGTAATTTTCGGTCACTGTCAACATTATAGTAATTACTCTATTACGAGTAAGATAAAGAGCACTCATTTGGGTTGCTCTACAAAGAAATGCATGCATGTAGACAATGTATATCCAATGTTTCAACTTGTAAGCTATGATTTAGGATGGTGAATACCTTGGGCTGCATCTGTTCTAACTAGTAACTAGTGTCAAGACAAGGCTCTAGTAAATGGTATTTGACATTATTAGGTTATGTTTGGTACACTGTAGTGGAATGGAATGAAATGCTTATTCCAACTTTTTCTTTCCTTATTTGTGTTTGGTAGGAGTAGAACCAGGAATAGCAGGAAAGTCCATTCCATGAGTAGACCCTATTCCAGCCTTTTCCCTGAAAACCATTCCTCATCTTAACCTATGGGATAGTCATTCCAACTTATGCGGGAATGAAAATTTTAACGATATAATTACTAAAATATACATGTCTAATTATATATTTTTATTTCAAAATAGAATTGTCATACACAATATGATATAAAAAATAAACTTAAAATTGTAAAATTAAGAAGTTGCAACAATAAAATAGTAAAACTAATTTCACAACAACGTTTTTAATTATATAATACATATTTACAATTTTACCAAATTATATGTAGTTTACAATTGATTTAAAACAACTAATATTACTGTTGAGTAACACAAAAATTAAAATTTTATTTTATAAATAATTGAACACCAAGAAAAATAAATAGACAAAAGAACTTGTTATGTCAAAGTAACATTACAAGTTCACATATATATGAAGTTTTAAATTGTTTAAACGATGCATACTTAATATGAGTTATTTATTTAAAAAAATTGGTATGGAGAGCTTTGTCGTCCTTATGGTCTTTATAGGCTCAATATAGATTAAACCGGATGGTTCACTTTAAAAAGAAAATACGAGTTTTAAGAAGTAATGCAATTAAGTTATGTTAATGAATCAAAACACCTTTTCATTCTGGTATACAAAAATAATTATAGTAAAAATTAGAATGACTTGTTTATTGCTAGAGTCTTGTAGTTTACGTGTTCAGAGTCTTGTGTCTTCAATCAGGTTCTCCAAGAAAGATCGTGTGCATGTTTTTGAAGGAATAGGTTCTCTTTGGTGTCATATTGCAGGGTTGGATATGGCGTGGAGAGCTTAGTGGTCAGTAGCCACTCTTAGATGCGTCATTGTGTTAGCCTTCGCTAAATATTTAAAGTAGGTGTTTTGTATCGTCAGAAATTATCTTTTCTCTTACCTGAGGTGGAAGTTTGCCTTTTTTGCATCTTGCTTGATGTGAAACAAAGTTCTGAAAACTAATATCCCTTGTTATGTTTTGTTGCTCAATATATGGATGAATCTATAAAGAAGCATGTATTGGGATTGGCGTGAAAGTTTGTTCTTGAGATTTATGGACGGTGAGGATTGGAACTTAGATGAGATTATCTTTGGTTTATCGTATTCTTGTGATCATAGATTAGAAAATCAAAAGACTTGTCGAAATGTCATAGACACATTAGGTTGAAACAAAGTGATTTTATAAGGCTTTGCATAAAGTTTGAACAATGCTTTTTCGATGGAACAGTATTTGGAGTATGAAAGCACTTACTAAGGTGTATCTACTTGTTTGGACAGTGCTTTGTGTAAAGTTCTTACAATGGAGATTTTATTGAAGGGAAACTGATTACTGTGATTTGCTTCTTGATTTGTAATTCCAGTGGAAAGAGTCGTTTTACATTAGGTTGATTGAGATCTATGAAGTTATGCCGATTTTTTTGGCTGATCGTTGGTATGGTTAAAGGGTAGATTCAGTCAGCACGAGCAATAAGTGTAGAAGGTCGCTGCGAGAGCCCTCTCTTTCCTTTTCTGTTGACTTTGATGTGAGAAGAATAGATGGACCACATATACTTGATAGATAGATTGCATTTTGTAGTCTTAGCTGGATGAAGTAACCTCAATAGAGTTGAAGTGTTTGATTTGATATAAATGGGAGTCAATCATACAGGTTTAATGACTCCTGATATCAAAGAAATGGATACTAACGAATAACTAATTGTATTATTTAGATGGAAAATGCAGGAACTTGTCATTGGATGGTTAAAACTGAACTCTAAGAAGATTGTATAGTGTTTTACTGGGACAAACCAGGGAAGTATCTACTTTTGTACCTGAAACAATTATTTCCAAGTCAAAACAAACCAAAATATCATGCAGAGGATCAGAGATAGAGCTAAGTTGATGAATTCTATAAGCATCACAGAATAGCACAATACATTAATGAAATTACTGTGAAGTGGGAGAAAAAATACAACTACGTAGAAATATGAACAATAGTAAAGATTAAAAAAAGGCAGAAGACTTTTAGTTTGGAAATCTAAAAGTGACAAGAGTTTAGAAAAATACTTAGGCAGTTATATGGAGTAGTTCCTGTGGATGTTTACTGGAACATAAAGAGGGTTTTGATGTTTATGTGCTTATTAAGCCTCTTGGAGATGACATTTATTGGATATTTCTGTGGTTGTAGTATACCATATCATTTTTGTTTAGTTCAGTCCCAGTTTGATAATGCAACTTTGGGTGTAATGATGCCTGCATATAGAAAGATGAAACTCAAATTTCTGAAGCTTTTTGTATATGCAGGTAATTGTTGATATGCTGAAACCAAAACCTTGCGTAGTTATTATATGTTGTTATTCTTGTTTATTTATTTATAATTATTTCATTTGTTCGTATGATATTTATACTGAAAGAAATGTAAAATCACAAAATCCAAGAGCCAGGCTCTATGCGGAGAACATGAGGAGGAACCTTATAAGGTGCTAACGTGCCTATAAAATTTACCCTCTTCCAAAGGCACATTAAACTTTAACTCTTGTGATGGTTTTTGAACTAGTTAAGTTATCTAAAGTATTGAGCTATAACTTAAAAGAACCCCTGTTATGAACAAGTTATAATTAGCTTTTTAAGCAGAGAATAGTTTAGTCAATAAACTGGCCTTTTCATACTAGGAGCTTTTTGGCTGATTGTTAGGGTGGTCGGAAGAAACTAACTTGTCCTTGCAAGGAAAGGTGTCTCACTGCTAGGTGAGGTTGTGGCAAAGGTGTTGCTAGTTTTTACTTCAGCTCCACCAATCTTTTCCTTAATACTTCTAAATATTTGCGCTAAGTTTTGTCTTTTAATATTTTTCAAAAGTTCGTGTGTTTTTAGTTAAATGAGCTATATCCAAATAGGGAATATAGTTATATGAACGAAAAAAGTTATAGTTATAAAGTTTTGCTATTATAGTATGCATGGGTTCATAGCTCTCACTGTGAACCAGATTCTCTTGTGGGCAGGATTTAACTGATCCCACTAAGAATCTCGGGTGACATGTAAAAATAGGCATGCCACTGGGCAAGATATATTAGTAAAAGCTAGTTTATTTCCCGATCTATTGCTCCTGTGTAGTGCTTGTTGTTTTCACATTTAGTCTTTTAATGGTATGCAGTTTTAATTTACGATTCTTTTGGTCTGACTGACACATTAGAGTCATGGTTGATTTGCCCTTTTCCATTATAATGAGATTATAGGTGTGGCTTGAACTGTTTAAGGATGTTATGTCCTGTATTTCTCCATGTAAGCCAACCTTTTTATGTCCTTCAAACAATTAAAAAGAGAGAGGAAGGTATCAGTATTCAGTAAAAAAAAATTCAAGTACAAACTTGGTGTGTAGTGGTGCATCTACGTGCCATTTTTCTCTTAGACTGATTGGCATATAGTTGGTTGTGTGATGTGTATCATGTGAAGAGACTTGCTTTTGGCATTTGTTTCACTTATATCATGGTTTGAGTAGTTTGCTGCATTGGAGATCAATTTGGAAAGCTCTTGTTAAACTAGTTTGCCCACTTTGGGAGATATCAAACTACTATTATGATCTTATATTTCTTCTATCCCGATGACATTTAGTTCTGGTTATTCTTAGTTGATGTTTATACTGATAGTGTATTTTGTTGCAGTCGTTTCTTGCAATGTAGAGGCCCATTTGCTAAAAGAAGACATCCATTGGTAGACTCCACTGT
>JAYMTK010004269.1:0-11303 GCA_036897405.1 Pelargonium myrrhifolium | reverse complement strand
GGAACCGGACGCGAGCTGGCGTTTGATCTTCTCCAAACTGTTCTCTGTATCCGGAGCTCTCTGCTACCCCCGATTCCCAGAAAGTAGTCAGGAGAAATCGGAACAAAACAAAATAAAAATCGAAACTTTACATATAAAAATAGATAGAAATGGAGGTGAGCTTACCGTGGTAGCACCATTGGAGGCCATAGTGGAGGGAACAGAGGAATGGGATGTGAAAATGATGAAATTTTCTTGAGGTTTCCGTGGTGTATTTTGGAAGGGCTGTTAGGTTTGGCTCATGGACTTGCAGGTGGGCCTTTCCTTGGTGTTGATGACGATGACGTGTTACTTAAGTTGTATTGATGAGATGGTGAAATACGACTGGTCGTACCCGACCGAGAAAAGCAATCTAGCACATGTCGACTATCCAATGTCCAATTGATGAAGTTGTAAGATATTGTTAGAGCAAAAATTTATACATTTTCTTCTTATGTGTTATGTGTTTCTCCTAAACAAACTGATCCAACTAACGGTGAACTCATATCAAGTTAAGTTATATTTTCTTAAATAAAAAAATTTTACTTTAAAAATCGATCAGGGTCAATAGAATCTTACAGTGAATAATCTATACATACTATAAAAACAGAACCAAAAAAGAGGTTTATAATGCGTATTAAAGCGCCACCTCATCAGTTTATTAATTTTGACATATAATTTTATTTAATTATAAAAGGGTTAAATTGTTTTAGTTCCCTTGGAGTTGTTTTTCTTTTGATTTTAACCCCTAATTAAGTTTATGCATGCTTTAGACCCTTAGACTCTAATAATTTCTGAATTTAACTCACATGACCTGCTATAACAAGTTTTCACTTGACAAGTCAGCAAGCTTATACCTGTAAAGTCTTATCTTCTTCCCAAATCCACTCTTTCCCCAAACACTCTCTATTTTCTCTTCTTCATTCACACAGACAAATAAAAAACAACTAAAAATATAGAATTTAAAAGAAAAAATTAATTTTTCTTTCTACCTCATCTCTCCTTATTCACTCGCAGCCACAATCTCTCATCTCTCCTTCTTCACTCACAGCCACAACACTCATATCTCTCATTCTTCCACTCCGTCGCTGGCAGAAATTCCGCCCGCCGCCTCCTCCGCCTGCGCCCCAACCCAACAACCGCCGCTTCCTCCTCCGGCAACGCCAAAGCCTCTGCCGCCTCGACCCACTCCAGATTCGTGCCTTCGGCCCGCCGCCTCTTTCTCCGGCGACGGCAAAAGCTCTGCCGCCTCGACCCACTAAAGATGCGCACCCTCTCGTCCTCTGCCCGCCTCGAAACCAGCAACTCGCCTCCTTCTCCAACTGCTCCGGCGACGACAAAGACTCTGCCTCCTCGACCTCTCCAGATGCTCGGCGACGGCAAAGGCCCTGTTTCTTTTTTCTTTCTTTTTTATTTTGAAATTTCATATTTTGGGTCTAATTTATTGGGTTTAGATCTGTAAAATTTAAAGTTTGTTTGATTTTCAGATCATGTTAGATTAGGTTAAGTTTCAAGTGTGAAATTTCATATTTTGGGTTTAATTGATTTGGTTTATATCTTTAAAATTTAAGGTTTGTAATTTTAATTTTCAGATCAAGTTAAGTTTCAAGTGTGACGATCTGTACTAGTTTAGATTTTCAGATCTGTTTGTTGATCAATTTTTCTAGTTTTGTGATTGATCGAAAATTTTGTTGCCGGAAAATTTAAGTGATGAATTTTCCGGCACCGAAAAACTCATGAGTTGCCGGAAAATTCAACTTTCATAATGTCAATAAACAAAAAAAATTCAATTAAAAAGAAACAAGATATCTCCTTACAAACAATAAGTATGGTTTTCTAATGAATAGTCATTAGATTCTTTTATCTTCACACATTTTTTGCTCATATTGCTCTTTTTTATTCTTGGTACGATTGAATAAGAGAAAAGAGGGTGTTTGGAGAGAGAAAGTGGTTTTGGGAAGAAGATGAAGAGACAATTATAGACTTGCTGACTTGTCAAGTGCAAACCTGTTATAGCAGGTCGTGTGGGCTAGATTCAAAACTTATCAGAGTCCAAGGGTGTAAAGTATGCATTATCCTAATTAGGGGCTAAAATCAAAAGAAAAGCAAGTCCAAGGGAGCCGAAACAATTTAACCCTAAAAAGATTGATGATAGTATAGACTATAGAGCAAGTGTATATAAATATTTAAGTACATGATGTACAAAGAAACTATTGAATTATTAATGACTTAATGTTGACATGTAACCTACAATCTACTACATAGTACATACTGTGTGATGTTACGTACAATAATATTCTTACATGTCCTTATCCTTATATTTTTTTTATCAATTATATTCGTTTCTTTATTTTGTAATTTTATTACTGTATTTGATTTTTATTTAAAACAAACAAAAGCAATTTCGGTAGTTTTCCCTGATACATACCAAAATCCAAACCAACTATTACTACGGACCCGGATCTAGAGCAGGCGGATAGATAGACTTCCAGCAGTTAGTCTATGGAAAGTGAGATAACTTTTTCTCAAATATTCATCCCTCATTCGTAACCTTATTCCAACACGTTCCGTACCTATAGCCTGGAACCTGCCCCGGTTGCCCCACCAACCAATCAAACCAAATCTCACCAAAACATAAAAATACAGAAAAACCAACATAATTGTCCAGGAAGCAACTAAAGAACAAAAAAAAAGTGACAAAAAACTAGAAAAAATATAATTAAAAAACACGACCCAGAGCTTTCGCCGCTCCAACCGGTCTCCATTCCCACCACCCGTCACGCTCTTGACGCGTCCAGCCCTTCCTTGACGGTCCCTTCCTCATTTTTTGGTGGCTTTCCCGCTCCACCTTCTGCCCCCCTGACCGCCCATCCTCTGCTCTCACCAGTCGTCGTCGTTTGGAGGGGAATATGGTAGACATACTATCATCTGATTCTCCTCCTGATGCCGGGTCCGTTTGCATCTTCGAACTGTCCCCGACGTCCTCCAACGGAGACTTCCAGTCCTCAGTCCGCATCCATTTGTTTGTTTTGGGCACTGCCCCCCGGCCCGTCTGAGCCCGCAAATAGGCCTCGTACGACCTATCCTTTGCCTCATCCCCCAATGCATATGCCACTTTACATCCCTGCTCACTATGACCCATTATATCGCAAACAAAACAAAAATGTGGGAGTTTCTCATACCTGAATTCCGCCTCGTAACTCCGCTTACCCACCGCTTTGATCTTCAATTTCCGCTTGATTGCTTTGCGGACATCCAGTTCCACCTTGATGCGAGAGTAACCCAACCCCCCTTTCTCATCCCACTCCAAAAACTTGCCCAGAAAAAAATCTCTATCCTCTCACAGACTCTGGTCGTACCGCAGCCATACGGGATTCCCAGAATCCGAACCCTGAGTGAGATGAGATTAATCTCCACCTTGGCCGGATTTTCCCTCGGCTTGAGAAGTCGGAGTAGAAGCGTATCATACATATACGCCCATGGCCCCCCGTTCAGCACCTTTCAAGCGCCTCGTTCGTGGTAAAAGACGAAAACGAAACATTGATCTCCCATACCCAAACCCTTCTCCACCACGTTCGAGACCGCCATCCCCTCTACCGGTCGTCAGTACAACACCATTTTTGGCCCTAGCAGCTCAGCCTTCACCTCCAAAGGCACGATGAAATATCCCACCACTCTCCAGATCTGTTTCAACCCCCCAGCCCTGGAATCTCAATACTCAATCCCTCCTCTTCCTCCAGACTCAACCGGTTTAGATCCGGCAAACCCCCCGCCGCCATCAGCCACCACACTACATAGATCAACCCCCAAGGAACAACAGATAACCCCTATTGCGAAAGCCCCTCCCTCTCACTCGCTGCAAGTATAAGAAAATGGAAATGAGAAAGATGAAAAATGGTGCGAGATCCTTACCCACATCCCATCCCCCTAAATAGCCCATCCACCGCCAATCTGCCAAATGAAAAGCCCTAGAAATCCTCCCCTTATCCCCACCGTCACCACTCATCTCCACCCACAAACCCTAAAAACCAAAAGCACTCCCCTGCGAACCCTTCAATTTTTAAGTCAAATTAAATTTGTATTTGATTTTTTCTTGTGTGTGTTATTGAAGTATAAATAAATAAAAAATCAATTGATTATAACAAATTTATTTAAAAGATGTCTATCGAAACTTGCCCAAAAACTAGCCTAACATGCACCAACCATTCCGAATTCATTTTATATACTCTTTCCGTCATAAAATGAGTGTCATGATTTTATTGCATTTTTGTTTCAAAATGAGTGTCTTGTATCTTATTTTAGGAAATTAGTTATGCATGAATTGTCAATATTATCCTTATAAAATGTTAGTTGGTATCTCTCATTTCTCAACATATGATCACGAGGATACAATAGTAAACATACTACACTAACTAACATCTCCTTAATTTCTCTCGAAATAGAAAGAGGGAGATTCATTTTGGGACGGAATGAGCAATAAGTAAGCATTTATCACAAACTCAAAATCTTATGTTAAATTAAATAGTTTCTTACTAAGTAATTATAACATTTAATAATATCTCTCATTTATTTTCACCGGATAAACGTAGCTACAAATTTTGTAACTCACAGAAGCATCACAATATAATTTATTTTATTAGCTCTAGACAGTTGTGCACACAATTAATATCGCTAAATTAACCTAGGGTAAAATGTATATCAGTTGACTGATATAAAGTTATATCAGTTGCAACTTAACAAAGCCAATGAGGGGATGACACCTCATTTAAAATCACTTATACCCACCCAAGTGAATTTGGGGGAGCGGAGCGATCCGTTGGGATCCATGATTTTAAATGAGGTGTCACCTTCTTATTAGTGCAACTGATATAACTTTATATCAGTCAACTGATTACATTAAACCCATTAACCTAATATATATTTGGTAAATTATTATACATGCACAAGAAATATTTGAGTGACGAATCTCACTTGCACTTATTTTAGTTTGAGATACTAATTGTAATTTCTAAAAAGTTTTATTGTTATTAAATTTTGTTGGTTTTCATAAAGAATTAGTTCCCAATTGTATACACATTAATCCTTAAGAGTGCACTTTAGCTCACAATACTTCCCATGTGTACTTTTTTTTTTTAGTATTTACTAGTATAATAAAAGAAATAGCACAATAATTGATGAGTGTAATGTGACCAAGAATTAAATTATGTTTCCATAGGTAATTAATATTAGAGTTCAGGCATTACAAATTGTTTATGGAACCTAATGTATTGAGAAAAATCCAAAACAATAAGCTCCCAAATAATGTAGGCATTGCCACATGTTAGGAAATTAGGTGGATGTGGATCACAAACACATAGCATAAAGCGAGACCCCACTCCATCAAAATGTTGTACTTATGGTAAATCTAATATGAGTTACCAACACATTTTATTAAAATGTCACTCATAAGATATATGTGGGCTTCCCCATTTGGTACCATATCAACTAGTAGGTAATGTGTCACCTTCTACTCATATATCATTTCATTATTTTCAATGTTTTTATGCATATTTTTTTCCTACTTGGTGCAAGGTTGGAGAACAATTTGCATAGTAAATTTGAGTTCCATCATCTTTGTATAATTTTAAAGAAACAAATGTAATTTAAAATTTTATTATTTTATGTTTGGTGGATATAGGGTCCATTACCCAATACCTGCCACATGTTTGATATGGTTGTTCATAACTACTCTCACTACATTAATAATTTGAAACAATAGTTTATCAAGATGTAATATAAAAAGAAATTCAGTCGAAATTCTATACATTGACAATCAGAAAAATTGACATATAGTTTATTTATATTCATCTTAGTAATTTTGTATGCTCATAGCACTTATTGTAATTTGTTCTGTCAGTCTCAAAATGAGTATTTTTTTTTGATTTTAAGATAAATTAAGAAGTTAGTTAGTTAGTGTAGTATATTCACACGTGTATCCTAATGATCATATTTTAAAAAATACTAATTTATTATGAGAATATAATTGACAATTTATGCATAACTAACTTCCTAAAAAAAAAAGAACACTTATTTTAGAACAAAATATGAGTGTATTGCTTCAAACGAATTTTTGTCCTAAAATAAGTATTCATTTTCGTTTGAAGCAAGACACTCATATTTTGGGACTGAGGAAGTATTTAAATTGTGTTTTAATTGTATCTTAATTACTAAGTTCAAACGCCTTACTAAACCAATAATGACATTTCATTAGAAAACATGAATTCAACATATCGCATTGACCGATTATGACATCTCATTAGAAAATATGAATTCAACTTCGGTAAAAATGAAATGTAGCGTAATCGATTTGGATCGCTCTAAAAAACTTTCATTCTATTCTCTCTCCCTCACACACACATAAGTATATATTTGTATAGTTACCAACGGTTATTAGTTGAGCGGTATAGAGTGTTCGTGTACAATTTTAAGATTACGAGTTCAAGACACCTCAAATAACGTCGAACAAGTGTGAGCCAATTTTGTTTTAAATATTTGTTTAGTTAATGAGTAGCTTTGGGAGGATGTACTTGTAGTTGTAGGGACTTATTTTAGAGGTAGCCGACACGCCATTCCTTGTTCTTAACACCCATTAGGTCTGCACATGCACCCATTTGCATTCACTAAATTAAATATGAATTCTATAATCATTAAAAGAAAAAAATAATACTAGTATTTATTAGCTGCTAAGATTCCTCACCAGTTTTTTGCAATCTTTTATCTTCATTCAAGAGTCTTGCTTTCAATTCTTTTTAGTGAATTAATTTGTCAAAGCCAAAGTGGGTCAGCTTCCATTTTCATGTGTATGATTGTGTGTTACATGTGTGAGTATGGAGTTTCTGGTCAGATTCTTTGACAGCTCCTTCTCCTTCTCTTTCTCTCTCTCTTTGGCTTCAATTATTCTCTTTTAGCATTTTCTGCTGCAAAATTCAGCCTCAGCACATGCTCAGTCTTCTACTATAGTACTGCTACTATTTCTCTTCTTATCTCTTCCAAAATAAGTGTCCTTTTTATTCATCTGGGTCGATCATTCAAGCCCTCTCCAAGGCTTTGGCTGCTTGGTTTTTGTAAATTCAGCCAAAGTTTGAAACTTTCTTGTCTTTCCCATTGTGGGTTTGCAGAGAAATGCCAAAGGCCATTTATGAGCAACAGTCCCTATCTCATTTTGGTTGGTGATGGTGAGTTACTGACTGTTCTCTTTGTTATTTCCTAGCTGTACACCATTATTAGTACCCAATGTTGGGGAGCTTTTTTAGAATTTATTTGCATTGGTTGGGTTTGTTTGATTGATGTATATATATTTGTTAATTGTTGATACAATACATCTCTCAGCTGTGTGGATTTATATTTCTTGTTTGTTCAAATCTGTGCATAGTTGCTCTTACATTGCTTCCCTGGTTTTTGTATGTTTGTAAAAAAGCTATTTTGGGTGGCCAATTTCATCTGGGTTATTGCTATCTGATCTGGGTATTAGGGGAAAAAGCAAAAAAACCCTATCTTTTAAACCAGCTCCTCGTGATCTTGTATGGTCTAAATTGAACTTTTTTTAGTTTCTTGCATCTGGGTTTTCAGAGTAATGTGCATTGGAGGTCTCAGAAATGGCAAATCTTGTACCTGGTGTGCTCCTCAAGCTTTTGCAGCACATGAATACAGATGTGAAGGTTGCTGGTGAATACAGGTCTTCACTGTTGCAAGTTGTTAGCATTGTCCCTGCACTCGCCGGCGGCGAGCTGTTCTCGAGCCAGGGTTTTTACCTCAAGGTCTCGGATTCCTCTCACGCCACCTATGTCTCTCTTCCGGATGAAGATGATGATCTCATTCTCAGTGACAAGATTCAATTGGGTCAGTTCATTCATGTGGAAAGGCTTGAAGCTGCCTCGCCAGTCCCGATTCTCCGAGGGGTGAGGCCAATCCCGGGGCGGCACGCCTGCGTGGGAAGCCCCGAGGACATTGTGGCAACACATTCTCTTGGTTTCCTTAATGGTAAGGGATCAAAAACTGCTGAGAAGGTCAAGTCTCCTTTGAAAGGACTCAGTAACATTCGGGTTGGAGAAAAGGAGAAGCCTAAATTAATGAATGGGAGTGCTAAGGAGGAGCAATTGGATAGGAAGTCTTCTCCTGCAACTAAATCGAAGACTCAGTCTACGAAACCTGCATTGACCATTGATGTCAAGAAGGAAACTTTGTTGAGGGTAAGGTCTGCGAATTCGCGGTCCATACCTTCGTCTCCCTCCAGTTGTTATTCATTACCCACATCTTTTGAGAAATTCTCCAATGGGATGAAGCAGCAGAAGGTTAAAGGAACTGAGAAGGCAACGGCTAAATTAGGAGTTGGTGAAAAAGCGGGTTCTGTTCGTTCGGCTAGTCCAGCTGCGAAGAAATTGGCAGTGTCAACTCCTATAAGGCATTTAGTTCAAGGGATTGAGCTGGGAGCCAAGGCCTTGAGGAAGAGCTGGGAAGGTAACTTGGAGATAAAAACCAGAGAGAGTTCGAAATTGCGGGCCACTAAACATAATACAAACCCTGAGTCTCGAAGTATTTCTGTAAGATTTACTTTCTCTCAATCTTCTGTTGGAAAATGTGATACTTACTCATCATTTGTGCCTGAACCTTGTTTTTCTTTGTGAGGTTTCTGTTTCTTGCTGAGTTATTTGCAATGGTGGTTCTACTATTGAGAGAATTTAAAATTGAATTGAACAAATCAATTATCTGTTTGCATTTTCACATGTGTTTTTGGGGGAACAAAAATGAATGATGACATTGTTGCATGATCAGTCTTGTTTCAAATTATATCCTCGTAAAAACTTGAAATCCCATGCATTTTGATGCTTTTTTGAACTTTATCATTCATTTTGTTTTTTCACTTTTAACTGTGCGGTGATGCTCACAAAAATCAAATTGCTTTTTTCAGGCACCAAGAAAGAGTACTTCATCGGTCGATAGGTTGCAAACTAAGGAGGAAAACAAGGCTTTACTATCTGCCAAGTCATTCAAGGAGGAAAATAAGGTTCAATTGTCTGCAAAGAAAGTTACTGCAAATGGAAATTTGGACGATCAAGAAAAACCAACTAAGCAAAGAAGCTTTGGAAGAAAATCATCAGAAGTTGCTAACAATGGACTCCCAGGAAACTTTATCAAGGTTTCCCTAAATAGTAGAAAATTGACAGATGGAAACATCTCGTGGGGATCACTCCCATCGTCTCTTTCAAAGCTTGGAAAGGTATTAAATCTGCATTTTTATTGGATTTTAACTGCTTTGACCCTCTAACATCTTTTGGGGGGTATACTTCTTTTGTGAATAATTGTCTTCACTATAAGCGAAATTAGTTAAAGCGACGTGGCAGTGATCAGAAGCCCTGGAGAGGAAAGCCGGTAGTCTTGTGGAGCTATATATAGCTCATTTAGTTGTTTATGAGGTCATCACCGACTCACCGTTAGGATGGATATCCTGAGCAAAGAGTATTTGAATTAGCTCAATATATTGAATTTCCTATGGATTATAGTGGCCTCGGATAATTACTATTTTATTCTTTTTGGATGTATTTTTATGATCATGGCTGCATGTTTTTCTGTTTCTTACTCTGTTATATATATTGTTCTAATAGGAAGTTATGAAGCATAGAGATGCTGCACAAATAGCTGCTATAGAGGCCATGCAAGAAGCTTCTGCTTCAGAGAGCTTGCTTCGATGTTTAAGGTATAATTACTCTTAATAATATATATTCTTGCATAAGAAACTGCTTTGTTGGTTGGAACTTGGAATATTCATTGTCATGATAAATGTGTTGCTAATTCTCTGTATATCCACATCCCTGGTTAAAGAACATATATAGTTTTAGCATTGTGTAGATCGTGTCTACTGTCAATTTAGAATTAGTACACTTTTTGAAGGTATTACGAGGTTGATAATCATAATTTCTCTACCATATCATATTGGCTTAGATTGGTTCAGACACTTTGATTACTGTTGGTAATGGAAACAATTATGAAGGTACTGGGGAACTCAAAATTAAAATCGTAATTAGGTACTATTTTAGGAAGAAAATAAAGTATACCAAGTTATCTAAAAAGATACCGTTTAGGCATTGGTGAAAACGGTCAAGGGTTGTTAATAAATTTATGTTCTAGAGCACTTCATAAAGAAGCATTTTTCCATTGAGTCATCATTTGGAAGTGCAAGATTTTCAGTCTATATGAGTAAATTCTAAGCTATTTTTAACGAGTATCATGAAGAAATATCTATTATAGATTGAATGTGACTCAATAATGAGTTTAAGGAGTGTAAACATATCGTTTATTTTCATTTTAATCATTCTTCATCCGAGCAAGTCATTTGGCTGGCACCTTGAGGAAAACACGGTTTAGACCTCATAAATCTTCCTATACCTGAAATCTCTCATATTCTCTTCTCTCTAGAAGTTCTTGTATCTTCTCGATCCATAACTTGTTCTACTAAACTTTCTGTAAAAGCTCTGGGCCTTTGTTTAACAGAATATAGCACATATATGGAAGCACAAAATGAAATGGCCAATAACTACTTTTTTAAAAAGTTCGTAAGACTGTCATAGTGTCATGAAATGAAGTTATTTTGCATATTAATTTTCGTAGAATACTGTGTCACCAATAGTGTGTGAAGCAGCGATCTTTATGTGTGTGTGTTGGTGCATAAGGGCAAACTACGATTTGAATATGACCTTGGGCTGGATTTTCTGAGCTCCTCTGGTCCCTTGGTCTTTCTAAACCATATCTACGACAATGTTAATTGTACTAGCAAGGTTTCATTTTGTAAGTTGTTGAAATTACCAAAGAGAACCAATTACAGAGATTTAGCCATATCAAATATCAATAAATATCCTTTCGTATGGCAGATCATAAAAAAGTCAAAATAATGATTCTCGTGGAGTTGTTTAAGGATGTCAGTTTTGAAAATGGAGAATCTAAATACCAGAATGAAATAGACAGGTTAAGTGGCATGTATGCCCATTTCAATAACAATGAGCTGTGACTTGAAATCAAATTATGATAGTTTGCTGCTATCAGCTTTTGCTATTTTCAGCATGGTAAGTGAAGAGACTGAAGTTAAACCACCAGGTGTGGCGCAATTGGTTATTCCAATTGTGTGAGTGGGGGAGGTCTCAGGATCGATCCCCACTCAACACATCCTTGGTGGTGGTGGTGTAAGAGACCACTTTGGTGCGGTTAGGTGTTAAAAGCCCTAGGCTAGGGACAAGAGACGAAGTCTCTTTCCT
>JAYMTK010004268.1:0-11303 GCA_036897405.1 Pelargonium myrrhifolium | reverse complement strand
TCCACATTGTTTTCCTAATTATTGGTCTGTAGTTAGGTTGACTATTTTCTTTCTATTTTTGCATGCATCTTTTTGCCCTTTCTATGTCACTGTCTCCTCTGTTTGGCAACTAAGGACATTGGCAGCTGTGCTAATGTGATATCTGGAGTTTATGATGATTGTTGGTTTTCCATATTACTAGGTGTTAAATTCATCTGGCCATTGTTTCTGGTGCAGGAATTGAGTGAGCATCTTGGCGTCCCTTTACTGAATGAGCGGCTCACCGAACCCACTATGCAGGAGTCTTTCGAATCTATCTTCCCAAGAGATAATCCTAAGAACACAAGATTTGCTATTAACTTTTTCACATCCATTGGTCTTGGTGGCATCACTGAAAACCTTAGAGAATACTTGAAGAACATGCCGCGTCTGATAATGCAACAACAGAAGGCACCAGAGTCAGATGAGGAGTCCTCTGATTCTGGTTCATCCAGTTCGGGGTCATCAAGTTCTGAGTCAGAATCTTCTAGTTCCGAGGAGAGTGACAGAGACGCAAGGCGCAAGAAGAGGCGTAGGAACTAATAATCTTAGAGGAGTCTATCTGATAAGAACCCCTCGCCATGATTCTCGTCACTTTCGGCTTAGCAATATGTAATTCACTCTGGTAGAACTAGAATTAGAACTAGAACTAGAACCAAGCAGTAGCTTTAAACTGAGTGTGCAAGGGAGATAATCCATGTTTATATGTTGTAAGTTTTACTTGTGAGATTACAGTTTTGAAGATTCCATTGGAGAGGAGAGCACTAATTTTCATCAAAAGAAGTCATGGTACATGTTTGGATATGTAAAACATTTTTCCTGTTTTGAATTCTTCCCATGCATTTGAGCACATTTTGTTTCCTTGTTTCCCCAACATGTGGTGACTAATTAATTACCCGTTCATGGCAAATTTGAAGGTTAGACTGTACACAGGAGACGGGTAAGTACTGGTTTCATGTAAAAGTCTTCAGATACTTGATGCATTTCGCGTGTAATAACCAGTCTTTGGCCTTATTATTTTGGGACAATGTATGTTTCCTGCATTCATAATTGTCTAGTTATATTAGTTTTTGTATTGATAATGCATCTTTCGAAATACTTGTGTTTATTACATGCACATGTTTTAGACATAATTAGTCTTGGATTAACTGTCAAAATAGTCTCCTAATTATTAAGACCCGACTATGTTACTCCCTAATTAATTTTACGTCAATTTGTTCATTTGATTATTTAAAAGGGAGGAGCTATTTCCACACCTTTTATTGCTTTTCCACACCTTTTAGACTTAATGTGACAAAATAACCCTTCTTATTTACTTGTATATATATATATATATATATTAATTTAAAATGATAAAAATCAAAATAATTTTTTTTTTGTTATTTTTTTTTCTTCCACTTAACTTTCTTTCTTCTTCCACTTGATAGTTTTTATTCACCTATTGATAACTACGTCCGGTTAATTTTGGACCGACAAATGGTTCCGGCGAATCCTTTCGCATCTCCGAACCACCTATTGTACGGTCCGGCATCTGAATATATGTTGATGGTATTATGCAGCTCCTTCACCATTGATGACCATTCCTAAAATCGTAAAACATGTTTGGTGCATTTGCTTCCTTTGCTCTATCAAACCATATTTTTCTGTGACTCCCGTACCTACCATCAAACAGTCACAATTAATTAAAGTTAATCACAAACCCTACATATATAATTGAACTTCAGAATATATACCAAACTAACTTTGTGAGTAGCTTATGCAATTGAGCCCTATAGTACTCATGATTGTACTATATATTGTGACCATATCTCCGGTCATGGTGCAAGTATAAGCCGACGTTCATGCCACGAAGCTTGGCTGTATTGACAAACTCTTGTACAAAGTCGCCCGATCTATCTTATAGTTATTTTCGAAATAAATTGAGAATCCAAAGATTTGATTTGACATATGTTTGATCCATGATTTAATTCTAATCGGACTTAAAGTAAATTGAGAACCCGAAGATTTGATTCAACATTTGTTTGATCTATGAATTGATTCGAATCGATAATCTCGAAATGAATATCATATTTAGCTCACTGAACAATTTTTTGGTAAACTCAATCGTCGGTTTATGATCGTTTCAAGTGACTAATCAAGGCTTATTGAGACTTTTTTTGTGCATTTTAAATGTCTTTGAGTTCTCGGGTTCATTTAGAATCTGATTCGATATCTGATTGATCCGTGATTTGATTCGAATCAATCATCTCGAAAATGAAGATTATATTGAGCTCCTTAAACTAATTTTTGGTGAACTCGATCGTTGACTTATCACTACTCTAAGCGATTGGGTCAGAGACTGTTTGTTGGGACCTTTTTTTACATTTCTATTGCCTTTGGGTTCTCAGTTTCATTTGAGATCCAATTCGACATCCATTTGAACTGTGGTTTGATTCGAAACGATTCTCTCGAAATGAATTTTGCATTGAGCTCTTTGATCCATCTTTTGATGAACCCGATCGTCGACTTATGATCACTCTAAGTGACCTGGGTTAGAGTATGTTATGACTTTTTTATGCATTTTTAATTTTTCGAGTTCTCGGGTCCATTTGATGTCCGATTTGACATCCCTTTGAGTCATTGCTTGATTTGTATTGATCTTCTCGAAATGAATATCATATTGAGCTCCTCGAGCCATTTTTTCATGAATTTGATCATTGATTTATGGTCGCTTTAAAAACAAAAAGAATAACAAAAAATTATGTTGTTTTTTTGTTTGTTATTTTATTAAAATAATTGATAAATAAGTAAATAAAAACTTGTGAATTGGGAGAAGAAATTACGTGGAGAAGAGAAAAATAACAAAATAATTATATTGATTTTTATTACTTTAAGTTAATAAATAAACAAGTAAATAAGAAGGGCAATTTTGTCACATTAAGTATAAAATGTGTGGAAAAGCAATAAAAGGTGTGGAAATAGCACCTCCCATTTAGAAACAGCAAACATGTGATTGATCAACTACTAATACCTTTCTGTTTTGCTTTGCTCACCAAAGATGACTTGATTACAATAATATTTGTCTTTTTTCTGTTCAATGAAATAAAATAAAAATAAAAAACAGTTAAATATTGTCAAGTGTTATTGTCTAAATAAACACACAAGTAAAGTAATGGCAGTGTATGGTGATCTTACCTGGTAGTAGTATTATTCTTTGCAGGTGAAAGAAGATAATTAATAAGTTTCCAATCAAACTTTCTGGTCTACAAACGTTATTTAAAATTGAAAAAAAAAAAAAAATAGGGTGATTATTATTACTGAATGACACCCCGAAAAAGAAAAAGAAACATCAGTATCACATTAGCCAATAATCTTGCGTTAGCTACGCAACCTAACAAATTTGGATGATTCGCGAATATTTGAACAATAAGTACACCTTCAAAATACCTTTGCGATGCGCAACAAGAAAAACCGCATCAAATCGAGCCTTCAAAATCAATCAAGTCAACTCCTCCAACTCAAAAATTGAAAATGGACAACCGACCTCATAGAGTAGGCCACACATTCCAGAAGGATCTTGTGTTGAGAAAACCACTCATTCCGCTAGAAACTCGCGTGGAACAAGTCATACGTTAACTGAGGCAGCTCTCTGGCCACGTCCTCATTAAAGCAACCTCCAACTCGCAAATTGGTCCCTCCTATCGAGTGGCCTATCGCACATTAACGCTCGTCTCCCCAACATACTAAGGATACTATCATCTGTTGGCTCACTCGTCTCTCAACGACTATTGAGCTCTCACTCACTTACCTCCAAGAAGCTACCAAGTGAACTATCGAGTGCTCGCTCATTTGCCTTTGAGCAATTTCCTTGCACACCGCTTATACGAACTATCATGTGGTCTGCCAAATGCCCACTTTCCGGCACTCCTCAACACTTAACCTCCAAGTAAATTTTCCTTCTCGAAAAGAGCCTCCAATACATCAAGAGAGTCACCTCATCTCAAAGAGGACCATTTTCTCTTCAAGAAGAGCCTCCTAACTCTCTATGCACCCAACAAGATATGTGGTCCCAAAACGAGCCTCTTACCTCTCCACTACACAAAAGCTTATGAAGAGAACCCCAACTGTTTTAGGCTCCCCACATTATCGAGTCACCCTTTAATTTCACGACCACACCGGAAAAGTAGGACGCTAACCGGTGTGGTAGGTGATTCTAAAGGCTCATTTCACAATACTTGAAGCCCGCACATAAGTTTTGAATATCTCCGGAGAAACTAAACTCAAGCTCACAATGGGCCCTAAGTGGACTCCTATCACTGACAACCAATCAAATGATTCCACGTGGCAAGTTTGAAAGTTTTAATACCCCATCTTTGGTAACAGTAGAGGATCTCTAAAAATGTAAATTACCTTACTGCATAGAGAGAGAAAGATATAAAGACTTGAAACTAATTTGGTGAAAGTTATTTAATCATAATGAAAAGTACAAGGATTCAAAGATTTATCTCAATGTTTAGGTAGCTTATAATTAGAGAAATATAGATTCCATCAAAACATTTTCTCTCTATAACTTTTTCTAGAAACCTTAGACTCTTATGAAGTATATTCTTACTCGTGCAAGATGCGATCTCTTAGTCACATATTCGGGTATTCGCTTAATAGTGTGCTACCCTTGGTGTTGGCTCCCTAAACCTAGACCAAGGACCCAATCATTTAGCTCCATCTTCTAGAAACCAAGACTCTGAACATATAAAAATTCACATACATATTCCTAACATGTGTACTAGAATAGTCATAACGTGTTTGCTTTGACTTGAGTCAAACAAGTGCATCAACTAGTTTCATTCTACTCACTCACCTCTCAATAGTTATTGAGTGGGCTACCGAGTGTCTACTCACTTGCCTCTCAACAACTACCGAGCGGACTATCAAATGCTTCTTCGTTCATCTCCAAAGAGCTATAGAGCAGACTACCGCTAGACTTTCAGTAGCTACTGGGTGGACTACCAAGCACCAACTTGCTCACCTTCCACTAGCTATGAAGCGCTTGATCGCTCGATTCTCAGCAACTAATGAGAAACCTATCAAGTGCTTGCTCTCTCACTTTTGAGATTTGAGAATTCGCCTTGCACGCCACCTATACGAACTACTATAAGGCCTGTCAAATACCCGCTTCTAAACACCACTAAACACTTAATCTCTAAAAGGTTCCTCCTCCTTGAGAAAAGCCTCTAATACATCAAGAGAGACACTTCACCTCTTAAAGAAACCTCATCCTCAAATGGAGCCTCCTACCTCTCTAAGGCACCCATTAAAATATTTAGTCGCAAAATGAGCATCCTACAACTTCACCACACTTAGGCTCTCAAGGGGGAGCTCCTCACCTACTAAAGACTCTTTGTCTCACCATGACACCCCTAACCTTCCCTTCCACCTGGGTACTAAGACACTACCTGAAGTGTTAGACGAACGTAGAAGCTCAAGTACATCCTGCGATACTTGAAGGACACATGTAGGGTAATTTTGAAGCTTTCTTAGAGAACTAGAGCCCAACCTCACAACAAGACCTGGAGTGAACCCTAAATCACCAAACGCCACATAGCAAGATTGTTTTTTTTTTGAAGTATAAATATTCTCTAATTTGTAAGAGAATTAGGTCTCCTTTCTCGCTCTATAATCCTCTTAATAATGCAAGGTGTTGACTCTCCTATAGCCAGTGATGGATCCATAACTTTTACTTAGTTAGGGCAAACTAATTGTAAAATATTTTATCACATGTAAAATTAAATATTTTACTAGGGCAAATATATAAATTTGTTACAACAAATATGAAGAAATAAAAAAAAAATTAATGGTATCTTTTTGACAATTTTTTTTTCCACTAGGGGCAATTGACCCCATTACTCCATGGGTAGATCCGTCCTTGCCTATAGTAGATTCTTACTCGACGTCGAAAACGATTTTTGAACGCACACTTGGGTCTCCACTTAACAATATGGTACCACTGTACAAACTCGGAGAACATGGACCAAGGACCCATGCCCTCAACACCATCCTTTTCGTTTCGGACCTACGACTTTAAAGTAAAAAACTGCAGAATTAGACAAATTTATATACAACATCCCTAATATGAGGATAAAAAATTTATGGTTAGCATGTTTGCTATATCCCGAGTCCAACCAAAACATCATTTCAATTTCTCCAAAATTTGGAGAAAAGAAGAAGAAGAAGAAGAGGAGATATTTAATTTCCCTTACTTGTGAGAAAGGGAATTATTCCAAGTCAAATTAAGGAGGTGAAGTGGTCGGTGGTATCATTTGACATGCATTGCCGACGGCCGGCCGGCCATTCTACAGTTCGAAGCAGACATTTTAAAAATTAATTTGGTGTATATTGTTTTGTTCTTTCACAATCAAGTACTGTATAACAAGTGGGATAATAAATTGATTAAACAATAAATTCCAGGTAAAATTAGATGAAAACCCATTATAAAATCTGTGTAACTGCAGTTACAAAACGCAAGTCAACAACAAAAACCACATTCATTTATTATCTTTGAAATGTATAAATTTTTGTTTTGTTTCCTTGTGAAGACTGCAATGACCCAAAGAGGAAATGGTTGCAAAAAAGAAGAGTGAAAATGGGATGGCCATAACTCAATAAAGAAACAAATTAAGCATAACATAATTAGAGCAAAGTCAACAGGTAACAAGTCTGCTTTGTGGCAGCCTTTTCTTTATTTATATCTTTCCTTTTCTCTTTTCACTTTCTCTCAATCTGATGATGAATTGAATTTCAGGTTTCAGAGAAGAACACACCCACTCTCCCCCCAACACCAAAACGGTTACAAATCATTTCATTTCATTTCAGAGACCAAACATCTATAAAGTATACTATTCTTTCTCTTGAAGCCATAAACACCACCATGAGACCATACTGTACTTGAAGCTCACCTAATATATATATACATATATGTTTTTTGTGATTGTAGCTCTTTGATTGGATCGGTAAGACCAAATTCTCCAAGCACCCACTTCTCTGTTTTACTGTCTTTTTTTTGTCCTTTTCTAGCTTTCGGGGGTTTTGTTTTTTTTTTTTAATTTTTATATACTTTTTCTTATTTGGGTTTTTGTCGTCCTAGTAATGATCGGGTTTGGGTTTTGATACTGCAGGTTGTGGATTTTGGAAGGATTTGAGGTTTTTGGGAAGTGGGTTTTGTTTGGAATTTCGATTGGAGCTGACTTCGAGGACTGGATGTTGAGAATTTAGCTCAACAAGTTGTAATTTTTTTGCCATAATTATTATTTTTATTGGTTTCTTCTATGGAGAGGCTGTGCTGCTTTAATGCTTCCAATTCTCAGGTAAGTATATATAGTTTTGCAATCACTGTGATATATCTATTTCATTGTGTGGTATGGCAGTTTGATTCATTGATTGTTCAAGCATGGGATTTGAGTGATTATGTTGCTACTTGACTGAATGATGTTCATGAATTTGCCTTTTTTTTTAATGACTATAAAAGCTTGTTTTAGAAGTTTTTGGTGGAGTTGGAATTTGATTGTAGAATTGTAACCTGTGATTTAGTTAATTTCTCCTGAGTGCATATGGGGATTGTTTATTGATCGCTCTTTTGATTAGGAATGTCTATTTACTTATCAAACTGTTCTATGCATTCATCTTTAAAAAGAATGTTTTGCGTACTTGATCAGTGAGCTTGATGTGAGAACCAAAACCCCCATTCAACTCTTGTTTTATAGGGTTGTTTTAGGTTCGGAAGCTTTTGCGTATCTGATATGCTCTTGCTCTGTTGATTTAGGTTATAGACTTTCTTTCTTATTGATGTTTCCAAAACTTGATTGTTTAAACTTTGAAAGCAGCATATTTATGCAGTTCATTATTCTGATAACCATTAAAGATGTATATTGAGGGCTTCTATTTATGTTTTGTTCAGAATGGAGCACGTTCCTCATCTAGCTCTGGCAAGGGACGAAGCAACGAGGGTCAGATCAAGTATGGTTTCAGTCTAGTAAAAGGGAAAGCCAATCATCCCATGGAGGATTTTCATGTTGCCAAGTTTATGCAGATTAAAGGACATGAATTAGGGCTTTTTGCCATATATGATGGCCATTTGGGTGATACTGTGCCTGCCTACCTACAAAAGCATTTGTTTTCCAATATTCTTAAAGAGGTTATTTAGATTTCAATTGACACTTCAAACGCATGTTTACATAGTACGGTGTTATCGTTTAATTACATAATGGTTTTGGAAGTTTGTATCTTACATTTGCTCATTACATTTCAGGAAGAGTTTTGGACAGACCCCAACAGATCAATTGCAAAAGCCTATGAGAGGACAGATCAGGCAATTCTCTCACAAAGTTCAGACTTAGGGCGAGGTGGGTCTACTGCTGTAACTGCCATATTATTAAACGGTCAAAGGTTATGGGTAGCCAATGTGGGAGATTCGCGAGCAGTGCTTTCAAAAGGGGGTCGGGCTTTACAAATGAGTACAGATCATGAACCCAATACTGAACGAGGCAGCATCGAGAATAAAGGAGGCTTCGTCTCAAACATGCCAGGTTATTGATAGCAACCATTATCTGAAAATATAAATGTTTTAATATCTACTCATCTGAAGTTTTATTTAGATCTGAATGATACATTACAGAGAAGAAGAAGAAAAAAATTGACTGGTCAATATTTGCTAATCATCTTTGACTTTGTTTTGCAGCTTTCTGATTTCTTGTATGACTTTTTTTTAATCTACGTTTCAACACTTGATATAGGATTCTGAAAATAGTCGATTCACACTAAAGTTGGAGACTAGCCTCTTTCAAATGCATCAAAATAACTGCATAGCAAAAAATGAAATCATTTGATACAGCGCATATATATCTCAATTAATAAACTTTTCAAGCTTATTCAATAAAAGTCTCTTCTTCTGCCGAAACTAGGAGATCACTTTTTTTGTTAAAGCCCCTCTCCCATCGGAAACATTTCATTTAAATGTTCTGTTGAATTGAATACTATTTTCTTTAAGCATATCAAGGGAAGATATTGAATGGGGTTTGCTGCTTCAAGAATATGACTCACAATCTAGAAGAACTTGGGTTAGTGTATTTTTAAGGTTACTATTGTAGCCGTGTCTAATATCCTGAGCAATAACTTAATTACCTTTAAGTTGACTAGCGATCTCAGAAGAATATGATGAAATGGTTTACACAATCCTCTCTTCAGCGGTTAATTTGGACGTGATGGAAAGTAGGGAGAGGCGAAGATAAAATTAGAGGGAGAGGGGAGGGTTAAGGCTCTCCAATTTTGTTTGAAACAGTGTATTTTTAGAAGAGCAGTGGCTATGTGAAAAAGACCTATATTTTTATTTTACTGATAGAAATTTGAGAATCCATTTCAATAAATATGAGTACTCTAAACTGTTGGTGGGTTAATAAGCGATTTGAGATTTTAAGACTGAAATTAAATGGGTAATTTCTTCAAAGATAGAATGTTTCCCCCTTTAAGTTCTCCTAACTTTGGGATGATGATAACTTATCTGCACCATCTTTCCTCTGCTTCCTCCCCTCTTCCTTCCCCTCCTATATAAACACACTGTAGGCATCAGTGTTGAAAATTCGTCATAGACATTTCAGTTATAATTAAAAGATAGCAGAAATTGTTATCCTCTCTGTCTTTTGTAGGAACCTTAGTATAGGAGCTTTAGTGATTTCTTCAATATATAGCTGTTTTCTAGGGAAACCATGCCAAGTCAAAAGATGAACTTTGTATTTAACCTACTTTTTAGGTTTGTTGAAATCCTTGCCATTTTAATGTCTCTGCTTTAGGCTAGCTGAGAAGTTTGGAGGCTTTTTTTCTATTATAAAAAATAGTATAAAATAGGATTTCTAACTCTAAGGATGTGAGGTGATGTACGGTTCATCTATCTTTTGTAGAGCTTACAGCTTTATAATGGTAGACTTAGACTGTGTCACTCTCGCCATGATTTGGTATAACCTTAAAACAGACCTAAGATTATGGAAAACCTATAATGCTTTTCTGGTGTGGTTTTTCTTTTAATTTTCTTTACTCTTGATATTGCCATCTTCTACTTTGAATAAATCAAACTCCCTGAGTAGAAGTTAGGCGTGCAACAGTACTGGTATTTGTCATTGACCAGGTGGTAGTGGCATAACTAAATCATGTTCTGAAGAATGTTTTGGTAGTTAGAAACTTTATCGACATTGCTGCTTTCACTAAAAAAGCTGGAGGTCAGATGATGTTGGCTGTTAAATCTGATGCCTTTTGTTTCAGGAGACGTTCCTAGAGTCAATGGTCAGCTAGCAGTCTCTCGAGCATTTGGAGACAAGAGCCTTAAATCACATTTGCGATCAGATCCTGACATACGAGATGCTGGCGTTGATAGCAGTACTGATATTCTGATCCTTGCAAGTGATGGCCTTTGGAAGGTGAATGATTATAGTATTCTTAATTCACCTTCCTTCGCAATCACGCATCAATTGATAATATTAACTACTCCATATAGATTCACAGAGATAGATGCACACACATTAGTGAATGAATAAACGATTGGTATTCGTAACTAAATAATAGTTTCCCGTGGTTTGTAACACGATCCAGGTAATGGCTAATCAAGAGGCGGTTGACATAGCGAGGAAGACAAGAGACCCGCAGAAGGCAGCTAAGCAATTAACTGCTGAAGCATTGAAAAGAGAGAGTAAAGATGACATATCTTGTGTGGTAGTTAGATTAAGGGGATAATGTTTTGCTTCTTGGCCTGGCCTGGCCTGGGTGTGAATGCTGCAGTATATACCTGAAAATAAGAGTTTTTATTATATTTTTTCTTTTCTGGATTAGATCAACAGTAGCAAAAATACAGAGAACTTGCTGCTAAAAGGGAAAAGATATGAAGAAAGGGTTCCCCTTGTAAAATCCAATTTCCTTGTCAGCTTTGGTGTTAGCAGTCTATGTTTGTTTAATCAAGAAAATTAATGGTGTTTTGGTTGTGATTTGGAGGATATTGTAATGTAATTAATGGTGCAATTTGTGTGATTCTATGTTGGCTATTATTCCATATCTCCTTAAATAGCCCATCAAAATGTGGATATATTTTCGGGGAAGCAAACAATGTAAATGTAAGCACAAAAGTCTGCACATGAACTCTCTATACTTTACACGTTTTGTACATGAATACTCTAAAGTTTTATTTTAATTTTGGGGAAATGACAGATGACCTCCCCATGTTATGCACTTAAAACAGATGACCCCCCTTTCAAAAATGGACATTGGACTAC
>JAYMTK010004267.1:0-11304 GCA_036897405.1 Pelargonium myrrhifolium | reverse complement strand
CCCCCCCCCCCCAAAAAAAAAAAAAAAAAAACTCAATAATTAAAATTGAATTGAAAAATATACCGAAATGCTCTAAGAAAACAAACCCAATTCATCTTCTGATGTTGGATCATCAGAGAAGTTCACAATAATAAAAATATAATTGTAGCAATCTCATGAAAAAGTGAACAATTAACGAACCATGAGAGAGTTCCAAGGCATAGTACGGTAGAGATCGCTGAACAATTGGGTTAGACCCATCTCCTTCACGACCCAGTCGTCGCTATCTCCGTCAATAACCGTCCGGTCGAAGTCGAAAACCACAACTATACCGGCCATTCTGGATCGCCGGAGGTGGTTTCACGGCGACCTAGAAAGTGGTTTCGGCGACCAGGGTGGTGGTTTTGTTTCCTTTTCCCGTCCAATATGTCGAGATTTTGACTTAGCTACGGCCGTTCCTGTCCTAACATTACACGGGTTAATTATTATCTGATCATAAGTACTTGATTACCCTTTTAATTCATACGTATTTACATACATACCCTAAACGACTAATCTCATACAAAAGATCTAAATTCCAAACAATTGACCCCTTCTTCTTTCTTTTCTTCGCGATATTTGTGAAAATGGGGAGAAACTACTGTTCTTTTTCGGTTTATATCATGGGGTATCTTGAGTGGGTCCGCACACGGGTAGTTGGCATTTTTAAACTGTTTTACCACACTCAAACTATTTCCCACTCGCCCTACTGTCAGCGCACTAAGCGGTAGAAGACTGACCCATGTGTTTTTTCCATTCACAAGAGATAGGATTCAAACTATCAATCACTTGTTTAAGAGACGAAGTGCTAAACCACTACGCCAAACCACTAGATTGAAACTACAGTTTTTTGTTCACATTATATTTTCACTTTTTTTTGAAGAAAAATTTCATCACACGATAAGAATTGAAATTGAGATAAATTCGATGAACTCTCTGAAACAAGAAAAAAATACAAAGTACTTTTTTATTAAAGGATATTATTTAGTTTAGAAAAACATTGAATAAAAATTATATTCACAAATTAAAATCATTTCTTGTAACATAAAAATTCTCACTCTTAATTTATAGTTGTGGTTCATAATTCAAACTTTATCTAATTTGACATGCATTATGCTCATACACCATGTTAAAGTTTTTGGAAGTAATTTCAGAAGTGGTTTCAACATGATTTTCAATGGTTCTCTTGAGATTGCTAACACTTGGGCTTGTGCGGGATCACAAATTGGGCTCATTTTGACTCCTTTTGCATGTGCCATGTAGGATAAAGATGACTTCCAAAACAAACAAAAAAATTGTTAGACAATTTTCTTGGCATAAAATGAGATTTTATGATAAATCTCCTTCCAACTTCCTTTGGAACCTCATTTTGAAAAGGAGCTCCAACCTAACTTCCAAGCCAAAAGGAAGAGAGAGGAAAGAGAAAAGGTCTATATTGTCCATAATCTTGGTATATACTCTCTCTGTCCTAAAATAAGTGTCCTAATTTGTAATGTATTTTTGTTCTAAAACGAGTGTCTTGTTTCATTTTCAAGTAAGTTAGTTATGCATGAATTGTCAATAAATATCTTTTTAAAAAAGTTAGTTAGGATGTCTCAACACATGATCATGAGATACAATAGTAAACATATCACACTAACTAACTTCTCCTTAATTTTTCCTAAAATAGAAAGGAAGACATTCATTTTGGGACGGAGGGAGTATGTAATTAACTATTATGTTCATTTTGGTAGTTACACACGTTCAAAGTAACTTCTACTCATATTTTACCAAACAATTTACATTCTCAAAATACATTTTCAAACTCTCTTTACATTAAAATATCAATTTTATCATAAGTTTATTTTACCTCATTTCGTTTCTTTTTGCTTCATTGACTTTTAGACACTCATGTTCCCAAACAAACAAGTACTCCCGCGCGAACTCCAAAGCAAATTCTCGAAAGCTACTTCAACACTTTACATATATCATGCTATTCAAGACTTGTTGAGCATCTTTCATTCCTTGTAGGGCAAAGGAAGACCAAGTCTTCTAGAACCTAAAGATATCATTCGTAGTGATGGAAACTCTCGGAAAACACTCCGCTAGTGAAGGTTGGAAGGCTCACAAAGGATGACAAATACATCCAGGAGGTGAAAACCAAAGGTTCCTCGCAGGTCGGCGCCATTAAATGACCAATCATGGGTCGCTACCTCATCAAATAAGTCACCCCTATAAATACTCATCTTAAAAGGAGGATTCATTTTCACAATTATTTGTATGAATAAGCTCCTTACAATTAAGAATTCTTTCTAACGTTGAATGAAATACTAATTTTCTTCTCAAATTTATTATTTCACATGTCATTGTTATTCAATTCATTGTTGACAATCAAATGCAGCTTTGTTTATTTATTTATAAAAACTTTATATGTGGATTTAGGAAGACTGGGAAGTCGAAATCAATGAGTAGCTGGAGCATATATACTCACATTGTTCTATCTAATCTATTGTATGTGATTCCAGTTGGGAGAAGAAGCAATACAATTACAATTCACAGGTGTTGCCAACCAAATTGATGCCCAACCCATGCCAACTTGTCTTGCATTTGGTTTTTGTCAACTTCTACTTCATATTATTCATAAAAGGGAGAAAAAAGTCTTGGTCATTCTATTTTGGGCTGAAACTAGCCTAAACATATAGTACTTGATATATATATATATATATATATATATATATATATATATTATCATTTACATGAACAAAGTGACAAAGAAAACAACTTCCTTGAATAGAACAATTACATGTAGAGTTTCAACCATGGGCATAAAGTCCCACCATTACATTCCCTTTGGACCTAATAATAATTAATAAAGTACTTAATACACATTTCATAAGAGGAGACATTCTTTGGCAGCTTGCATTATATTAAAACAATCTACAGCTGTAAGTAACATATGTAATGCAATATCATTGTCAAGTATCAACATTCAACAAGCACTTGACAAAGACAACTTATCCCATATTTTACTATCCTAACTCGACCACCACCTATATAAAATAAACCCACCCAAGACAAGATTGTTCCCAAAATGGAACAAGAAACTCTTGAATATGACCAACCAGACACCTCACAAGATTAACTAACATAATCAAACAAACCAACCAACCAAAGAGCTTTACTAATAAAATTAACAACTCAGTGAGGATCCAGCAGACAAAACAGTGCAACAATTGCGAGTTCTCTATTATTATTAATTGCTAGTCGTAATCACAAACAAATTCCGGTCCACTTTATAATTTACACAGCTCTCAACGTATAATATCCCCCACCCTTTATGACTACAAATAAACGAATGAACGAATGCACCTCTCTTCCCTATTTCTCTTACTATATATCCTCTGTATCTACAACGCCCTCCATCTGCTTCTACTAAACAATTGAACGAACAACCAAAATAAAAAATTTACGCTTTCTTCTTTCTTGCATTTTTTGTCTTGCTTTTTTGAAAGCGCGTAGAAATCTTAAGAAAAGTGAAATATGAAAACTCAAGCTCTACCTCTAGTCCTCCACTTCTATACTTCGAGCGAAACACGGGTCTTGATTGGCTTTAGCTTCAAACCCAAGCTTTCTGGAGAGAGAAGCTCTGGGGAGATGCAAGATGGGCTGAGCGGGCTTCTCGGGCTGTCACTGAAGTAGCACGGCCTGTACAATCCATAGTTCATGAAGAAGTACTCCATGGGAATTAACATAGCATGTGGCTGCTCTTCTGTCACCATTGATCCACAAGCCTGGACCTGCACAAATCCAACATTGATTAATCAGATAATTCCACAACCATTATACGAGAATGCAATGGCTATCGACGTTTGCATACCTCAACTAAGGCACTGTATCTCCTGTCAAGTTTTGAAGTCATGTACAGCGCCTCGGAATGGAAAGGAGACTGATCCCCGACAAATATAAGCGTCCGACATTTCAGTCTCTTCAACCCTTCTGATATATCAGGTCTCCTGCAAGTAGGCCAAAACCAACAATCATGCACCAAACCTACCCATGACAAATACACATACATATGGAAAAGAAGTCTTCCATGATTTTTACCTGTTAATTGCTTCAAGAAAACGCAAAACATTTATGCTCTGCCTATCATCCAGCAACTGGAGAAACGAGCATATATTAGTTTGGAACCTAAACAACTATGACCTATTACTATACCTCCACTACGAAAGAAGAACGGAGACAAAGGGAGATTGAATATTTTGCAAAACTACACAAACACTTACTTTTCTGCATGCCTGAACTATATCCGACTCTGGAACTTCTGCACTACCACGAACTTCCTGTTGGAATTCAGAACAATCTCATCATCAACCTACCCAATAAATGGGTGCAGGAGCCAAGGAAAGAAAGAATGGCAACTAGTAGAGACACTAAAATACCTTGCTGAAGTACCGCTCAAGCAAAAAATCTTTCAGAAGAGCACATGTTCCGTAGAAATATAGCAGATTTGCCATCACCTATGCAGATTACAAGAAATCTTAAGGTATGATACAAATATAACAAAAATCTCCATGTAAGTATGACAATCAGATTTGAAGGAGGAACCTTATTGTATAACCATTCAGTCCAAGAGGGAGCCTTGCATAGAGGGGAGACAAGTATCAAACCAAGTACTCGATCCCTATATTTCAACTGCAACATCAAAACCTTGATCAGTTAAACAAAATACATATAATTATTAATCCATATCAGAAACAAAATTCCAGGAAGGAACGTACAGCAAATAGGCTAAGGATGTAAGCACCCGCCGTTACCCCCATGCACATCACTGCCCCAAGCCTGACAAAAACATCCACTCCATTAGAAAGAAAAAGAGAGAAAAAAAAGGAAAAGAAAATGTAACACAGGATGACAATCCAAACAAAAAGCACATTCAACCCAATTTCCTTCTATATCCTATTTATTGAAACTTCACATCCTTCAAATGAATCAAATGTAAAACCATTGGTAAAAAAAGTTCTAGTATAAAGATTACCCAAAATAGTTAAGAACTTCAACTATCTGATCTGCTAACTCATCAACAGAAGGAACATGGTCATCTGGACAAATTGCAGCTGCTCCTAACTGCAAGAACTCTTGTGAAAGTGCCAGAAACTATGTGAATAATAGCACACGGTGATGGGATGCACTAAATTGTCCCAAAAAAAAAAGGGGCAACATAATATACAAGTGTCCTCAAATTAACCAGTTTACAAACCTCATGCCCTGGAGGACTGATGTGGTAAATGCAAAAATTGTGGAGCAGCAAAGAAGCTGCTTCTGGACAAAAGAACAATCCTTGGAAACATGACATATCTGCTCAAAGACAATTAAATCTAGGATCAGTAACATGTGCCAATCAATAGAAATAACAGCATCTCAACGTGGTTCCATCACAAACAAATACATTTTTGCAATAGAAGATGCTCAATGGACTATGGGATAGAAAAACACTTCACTTACAATTTAGAGCTAAATCAGGGTATGTGATTAGTGCTGGTTTCTCTTGTTCTCCATAGACTATAACGGATATAGAACCATGGCTAGTTTGTACAATGTGTTCCTGTGGTATATAAGTTTCATAAAGCATGTCAAGAGTGGCTAAATTAACACACAACAACAATGAAATAGGCATACAAATCAACAGCTTTAGCTAAAGCTACAGGTGAATGCCAAAGATGCATACTGGATTAGGTAAGTATTTGGAGAGAAATATTTTGTTAGAGAGCAAAACCTACTAATAAAGAGAAAACTACAGCTCAATCAATATACTTTTGCTCCAAAAAGGAACAACCCATGTGCCATAATCCCTTTATGGGCAACTAAAACTAACTTGTTACATAGATTAATATATCTTTGTAAAAAGATGGACGAAACAAATATGAAATTTTCTGATTTCAATCATTGTATTCCTCATAAAGTAATGACAATGTAAAGGGAAGCATGGAATATCACATATTTAAAGATAAGCTTGACTTTTAACCAATTGAGTAGCCAATAAAAAAGTAGAAAAGAAAATATGAAACAGCTAGACTTGTTTTTATTTTATGCATTATATTATAAAATATAAAGAACCCACACCCTGTCCCACGCCCAGAAAAAAAGGGTTGCAATAAGGTAAAGTGTGCTCAATATTTGTCAATTTCCATGAGTAATAATAATATGAATAAAAAGACATGAGACAAAAAAAGGGTAAAGCAAAGGTTTCTTCAATGGAACGCAAACACTTTGAACAAACCCAGGGAATGAATCCATCCACAGGGTTAGGACTCGTATCTATTGGCATGAAAACAGAATCACACAACTAGGATAAAACTGAAAAACAAAAGCAAAAATTATATTAAAAGACAATTATGGATAGAAAGGCAATAATCCATTTACCCAAATCGCGTAACAGTCAAACAAATCAAAATTAAACCTTCAAATAAACAATCTGAAAAGGCACAATTTACAAAACAAAAGATCTTCGGATTACAATGAGAAAGCAATAAGAAACCAGAGAGGCTCTGTCACAGATTCACCAATAGGAGATTTCAATGATATCAATTAAATCAAGATGCAAAGCCTTGAAAGGCAATTTTACCCGCAAAAGAGACAAAAAACTGAATTTTTTGAATCTTGTAAACAAATTGAGCAGATAAAGATTGCCCAGATCTGGAAATGAACGATGAAAGCTTGGAATTTCACACTAGTCAAGGAAACGCTGAGGCACAAAGAGAATATTTAAAAGAATTTAAAACGATGAAGAAATTAAAATTCTTTATCCTCTTAGTTTTCTGGAAATTGACAATATCTTCTCAAACAAACTAAAGAAGTAAAGATAGAAGATTCTTTACTTCCAACATTTTCTCATCAACCAAACAGCCCTATATCCTCCAATGCAGCATAACATCATCTATCCCCTTTTTCCCCAACGGTAAAAAAGACACCGCACAAAAATCTAACAAAAGAAACAAATTTACCCGACATTGTCAAACCAACAACTAAACCCAAAAGCAAAACAGCACCAAAAATCAATCTTACCCATCAAAACCGAAAAAGAAAAATAAAATGAAGAAAGAGAAAAATAAAATGGTAAATACCTTCCCACCGAGATAGATCTTCTCCATGTCGACGGAAACGGAATCGCTGGACTCAGCCATGGCCGTAGCTCAATCTGAACAACAGCCCTTCGTCCTCTGTCTCTCTCTCTCTCTAGCTCTAACTCTCTCTCTCTCTCTCTCTCTCTCTCTGCTGGTTCGACAAATGCAGACCTTTTGGCTCTGATGACTCCTTATATAATACCAACTAACCTGAGCCGCTTGGCTTGGCTTCTTTTATTTTCTTTAACGGCAAAAAATAACCTACGGTTAACCTCCACCGACGCCTCTCCATATCCGTACCAGCTGTCTTTTCCCCATTTTGCCCCCCTCAATTTTTACATTACTCAATTTGTTCCTCGGTTTCCTTGCGGAGAGGGAAAATAAAAAATTGGGTAAATTGTTGTGAGACTCTTTGTACTTGTTTCAATTTTGTGTTTAGCTTTTGAGGCTTTTTTTAAAAAAACACTTCCGGACTTGAATTGTTTTTGCATTTGGTCTATTTTACCTGCTAGTGTCGGTTTAATTGCCACCGTGGTGTTGCCACGTATCCAAAACCGCCACATCAGCAAGTCCATTTTACCCAAAAATATGTAAAATTACAATTATACCTTTTAAATTTTAAAATTTTCATTTAACCAATCTTCTTCAACTCTCTCATTTGTTCATCTTCTTCACTACCCACAAACCATATCCCCAAACATTTCCATTTTTTTTTCTCACACGGACATACATAAACCTCCGCCTCCTTATTACGATTCTCACCGATTCGCCGCCGAGATCCCAAGTCGCGACTACATCGGATCCGGAGCTTCTCCACTTCACTTTCATGTCTCTCCTCACCACCAAGCGCTCTTCATCCTCCTCTTCCGCCGCCATGAAGAAGGCCAAGTCTCAGGCCGACGACGACGACGACGAAGATCTCAAGTCCGGAGCCTCCGCTGCCAATTTGTCCCACAAGAAGGCCACTCTTCCTTAGCCGGCGAAGAAGCTCGCCATCAAGCTCGTCAAAAGTTCAATTTCGATCTTCTTTGTTGCTAATTGGATTATTGTGGAGTTTAGTTTTGTGGAATTTTGGAGGAATTAGTGTTTGGCTCGTTTGTTAGGTCAGTTTTGGTGCTGGTAAATGAGTGAAAATTGAGGTGTGGATTGAATGTATGTAGTTGCTTAAGTTTCGTTTGAGTTGTGTGGTGTCTTCTCAAGGCCAGAACTGATAATTGCATGGTGTGTGGGATCTGAGGCAGTGATGTGATGGTTTGACATGGAATGTTTAGTTTTTAGAAGGTTAAAATACAATGTTCATAGTGGAATTAGAGTGTGTTGCTCTCAATATGTAGGATAGGCTTTCAAAGACATTACTTTTTGGTTTTGTTATCCATATAGTGTCATCTTTTGTCACCGATATGTGGATTAAGTGTAGTTGCTTGAGTTTCATTTGAGTTTTGTGGTATTTTCTCCAGGCCGGAATTGATAATTGCATGGTGTGTGGGATTAAAATGTAATGTTCATTGTGAAATTAAAGTAGATTTGAGTAGTCGATATGTGTATAGTTCTCAATTTGTAGGATAGGATTTCAAAGGCATTACTCTTGGAAAATCCATAATTCGGCTGCCGAAATATGGATTTTCCATAAACGAAGAAGAAGAAGAAGAAGAAGAAGAACGATGAGGTGGCTTGTTGACGTGGGGGTCTTCGATTATGTGGCAATGCCACGGTGTTGTTTTCCTCTTATGTGGAGGTGAAACCGGCACCTAGTAGGTAAAATGGACCAAACGCAAAAAGAAGTCAAGTTTAGGGGTGTTTTAAAAAAAT
Source organism: Pelargonium myrrhifolium (assembly GCA_036897405.1). NCBI lineage: Eukaryota > Viridiplantae > Streptophyta > Magnoliopsida > Geraniales > Geraniaceae > Pelargonium > Pelargonium myrrhifolium. Next base: position 2,374 of record JAYMTK010004267.1, on the reverse strand, counting down.
AAAAAAACCTCGAGGGTTAAATGCAAAATCGAACCAAGTGCAGAGGGTTTAGGAGCAATTTACCCAAAAGAAAAATTAATTAATGTGATATATTTACTTAAGTAAAATGGACATGAGTTGACTGATATAACTTTATATCTGTTACAACTTAAATCAAACTATTGAGGTGATGATACCTCATTAAATTTCACTTATACCCACCCAAGTGAATTTGTGGGAGCGGGGCGACCTATCTGGTTTCATGATTTTAAATGAGGTGGCATCACCTTATTAGTTTTTTAAACTCAAAACTACGTAGTTTAGGTTGCAATTGATATAAAGTTATATTAGTCAACTGATGCCCATATTACTCTATTTACTTTTGGGTTAATTATTTTTCAGTCCCTTGGACTTGACACTTTTTGCGTGTTGGCCCTCAGACTTGCATTTTAGTCATTCCAGCCCATGGACTGTAGCATTTTTTTATTTGGCCCAAATGACCACCTACACTCGGTTTTGGTATGCCACGTCACCGTTCGTTCCACCTCAGCCACTCTCCTCCTCCTCTATTTTCTTCTTCCCCAAACACAGTTGCATTGATTGGCACACCACAACTCCTCACTTCCCTTTTCGTTTCTTCCCAACAAAACCCAATTCCATTATCCTTCCATTTTTCGGTCACCGGCAACAACCCATGTCCCTCTTTCCTCACTCTCCTCCACCACCGCATCAAAGTTTGCATCTTTTATCATTCCTTTGCTTTCCTCTAACTTATTCTGATCCATTAGTTTCTCTCTCCTTCTGCTCATGTTATAGCTCTGGGGTTCTATAAACCCTAGCTTTTGGTGTTTAATTTGATGTCAAGTGGTATGGTAACAATATTCGATCAACTTCATCTCCGATGACCTCCGGAGATGAAATTTACCGAAGCGAGGAGGAAAATATGGCCAACTGCTTCGCTCAAGGTGGCGACGCCGTGAAGTAGAAGAACAAAACAGAGGAACCTTCTCGAAGCCAAAAATTTAGCGAGATCAGATGATTTGTAACCGCCACTAGTATTGTTATTTCGATCCCGAACGTGCACGATCCTGATAATTTTCAGATATGTAACAACAATAATAAAATTAACAAAATTCATGAGTAAGGAGTTTGGGACTAAGGACTTTGATTAGGGTAGTAGAAGAAGTGGCAAAGGTGGCAAAGGTAGGTTTTACAATGATGGGTTGAAGAGAGCAAAGAAAGAGAGGGTTTTGGGGGAATAAGAAAACGGAGGAGAATGAGGGGAGTGGCTGAGGTAGAACGGATGGTGACATGGAAAACACCAACCGGGTATAGGCAGTTATTTGGGCCTATAAAAAAATGTTATAGTCCATGAACTGGAATGAATAAAATGCAAGTCTGAGGGCCAACATGCAAAAAGTGTCAAGTTCATGAGACTAAAAAACAATTAACTTTTTTTTTTTTAAGAATGCCACATGAGATGGTGGGAGGTTTGGTCAGACCCCTACTCGTTTATTAATGAAAATAAAAGGTACAGAAAAGAGGGGGACATAATGAGTCTTACCTCTTCATAAAATGCACCTAATACAAAGGTTAAATGCATGCAAGGTTACATAAACAAATTTCCAGGCCTAACTACCGAAGCACTTAGCCGATCCATGTCTAAGACTTCCCGAAATGAATCCGGAAAGAGATCCGAACCTGCATAAATACGAGGTGAAGCAATAGACAAACCAAAACCTGAAAGCCAGTCTGCTGCAAAATTAGCCTCCCGAAGAGTATGAGAAATAGAAATAGAACCCAAATAAGAGACACAAAGGCGAAGCGTATATGTAAAATTCCAAGGACCTCCATGGATATCTTTAATAAAACGAATTGTAAATTTCAAATCCATTAAAACCGAATGCAGTTGGATTGCCTTCTCCCGACATAATCTCAAACCATGAAACAAACCCATCAATTCACCATAATTGTTGGTACCCGGCCCCAATGGGAAACTAAAAGCCAAGACAACCGCTCTCGAACTAACAATTAACCCTTTACTTTTACAACATTATGGTTGTCTGTTATAACAAATTTAAAACATACAAACTAAGTTATTATAAAAATATTATTGATAATTCATGTCTAACTAATTTTTAAATAATATTCTTATTATAAAACAAAAACTCAAGAGTCAAAAGTAAAACAACACTCATTTTAGAGTAAATATATATATATATATATATATATATATATAATGCAACAAGCACTTCACCGCCCATAGAAATTTCTGTTCATAACATACTAATTAAAATTTAGTTTATCACAGTTTCTTAAATGAGTTTAATGTATATCAGTTGATTGATATAAAGTTATATCAGTTGCACTAATAAGGTGGTGACACCTCATTTAA
>JAYMTK010004266.1:0-11304 GCA_036897405.1 Pelargonium myrrhifolium | reverse complement strand
AAATGAGGTGTCATCACCTCATTGGCTTTGTTAAGTTGCAACTGATATAACTTTATATTAGTTAACTGATATACATTACTCTCTCTCTCTCTCTCTCTCTATATATATATATATATATATTCAAAAATGATGTTTTAATTGTTTTAACGTGAAATTTAATAGTTGTAACTAAAATTATGAAATTGTTTCGTGCTTGTGGATATTTCTATTATAATTAATATATGACATATTTTTTATTTTCTAAGAAATTATTACCAATATTTTTTAAATTTTATATATTTTTATCAGTTTATTTGATTAAGTTCGATCCCCGAATGGGGGAAAAATTGATACCCGAATGAGGCGGGGATGTGGATTAAAAATTTCCTGAATCAATACGAAGATGGAAATGGTATTTTAAAATCCGTCCTGAATTCGTCATGTTGCAATTCTTAATATGAATCGATCACTGACTTCCGATTCTAACCTAATTTGATTCACTTTTTGGGTTCTTGATGTATAGTCTGTCGAGATCACTGTCTTCCAGTTCAACCGATCCATCTCGATCGATGTGTTTCAGATTTCAAAACATTGAATCAACCAATGTAACTAATAAGTTCTAGTCTGATAGTGTGTCGTTTAGTCTAATTTTATTCTTGTTTATTCAATTAAAGAGAGCTAGTTATGCGTCGTCATTTGATTTAGGAAGTAGTCAACTTAAATACTATGTCGTTTGCTGAGGCTCGATTGTTTGTCTTTTATAGCTGTTATGGTCTGACGATTCATTTATGCATTGGGATCGTTGCTTGTACTGAGATGACAGCAAGAGAGGAATATATGAGGTACTAATGGTTGTAATCAGCATTCTCAAATCGTTAATGAAATATCCTTCTCTCTCTATACTTTTTTGTCTCTAAATTCTATCTTCTTCTTTTTTTGATATAAAAAGGTGTCGAAATTCTTTCTTGCAACGGCTTAGGGTCCCGCCGCTATGACTATTTACAGTGACCTTAGTGTTCAAGGAAGAGACTTCGTCTCTGCCCTCTAGCCTAGGGTTTTTGGCACCTTACCGCACCAAAGTGGTCTCTTACACTCCTACCACAAAGGGTGCGTGCAATGGGGATCGATCCTAGGACCTTCCCCACTTACGCAGTTGGACTTAACCAACTGTGCCACACCTTGTGGTTAAATTCTCTATCTTCCTCTTTCTCTTCTCAAATTCCTTCTCTGTAATTCTGGAATCACCTGTTTCTTTGAGACTCCATTAATTGGGTCTTATCAGTGGTATCAGAGCCTCTCTTTCCCCGGACCATGGCTGAAGCTAATCCAAACAAATGGTAGAAGGAACTACAAAATACCCATAAGGAGGTGTCTAACATCTAGGAAGATCTGAGTGGTTTGAACAACAAGGTGGATAATATGGCTAAGGAGCAACATGATATGAAGGAATTGCTAACCAAACTGGTCTCTCACATGACTCAATCTGGTAAGCAAGTTGTGGACTCTCTACCTTGTATCATTAGCTTACATAACACTGAGATAGTCTTTGTCATCTCTTTCTTAGGACCTCCTCCTGTTGGTAATGATAGAAACAACATAAGAGAAGGTCTTTGTTTTGATGGAACAGATTTCCTTGGTTGGAAAATGCAGTTTGACCAATTTTGTGAAGAAAAAAAAGAGAATTACATAAATGGATAAGGTTGGTGAAGCCATGTGTAGTCTTGATGGCAAGACTTTGAAATTTCATCAACATTTGATGAAAATGGTAAGACTCTCTGGAGCTATAGAGATTTCTTGGTCCAACTATGTTTTGGAGCTTAAAAAGAGATTTGTAGAAACAAAGTATGATGACCCATTGTCTAAATTGGTGTGTCTCAAACAAACCTCTATTGTTGAAGAGTATTATGATGAATTTGAAGCTATATCAACATACTTGGATTTGAGCCCTAAAAACCTGCTCAGCATCTTTCTCAGTAACCTTAAAATTGAGATTGGTAAGGCTGTGAGATTATTTGCTCCACCCACTCTATTCCTTGCCCTTAAATTGGCCAAACAAATGGAAGGAATGATATTTCCAGCTAAGAAATCCAATTCACCTTATAAATCCCTTTTCTCAACATATACCAACCACAATCCATCCACCTATACACCCAAAAGAGGGACACAAAATGCCTCTAATCAATACACCAAACCACCATTCACTACAAAACCAAACCATATGGCCAAAATCTAAATTACAACAGACCCATAAACCCTAACCCAACGAGCACTCAAGATGAATTAAGGAGAAAAGGATTATGTACCTGGTGTGGATTGAAATGGTCTAGAGATCACAAGTGCATGAGATCTCAGATGTATGAATTGATAATGGAGGGAGGAGATTATGATCCTAATTTAGCTGAAGAAGTAGATAATACTGAGGCATAGTTGAATTGTGTACAAGGGGAGCCAAATTCTCATGTTGTGGAGAACGATATGCCTTCTGTGATTTCCTTGCAAGCCATGACAATGATGGATGACTTCTAAACTATGAGAATTATGGGAAAAATCAAAAATTAGGAAATTATTCTGATTGACTCTGGAAGTACCCATAATTTCATAAGTGGGTCTGTAACCAAGAGACTAGGGTGTAGAATTCATAGAGCTTTGGAGAGTACTGTGACAATAGCTAATGGTATGGGCATCAAGACTCAGGGTTTGTGCAAAAATTTGAATTAGCAGGCTCAAGGAGTTCAGTTGCAAGTTGATTTTTGGGTTCTTCCTATACATGGTAGTGATATGGTGCTAGGAGTACAATGGCTTATCACTATAGGTCCTGTTGTGTGGGATTTTAACAAACTAATCATGAAGTTTGAACAAGGAACTAAGGAAGTAATCATCCATGGCATAAACACTGAAGCTGTGAAGTTGTTATTTGAAAGGGAGGCTCATAAAATTCATATTGTTGAAGGAGAATCCAATAGTATCCCATGTGCACTCATGGTGGCAAACCAGACATCCCAACACAATCAATCCTCACAAGAACTTCACCCTCTACCTGACAAGATTTTGAAGCTCCTAAAACTTCATCCTAAGTTGTTTGAAGAACTAAAGGGATTACCACCAATAAGAAGACATGATCATGTCATTCCCCTTAAAGATGGTGAAGCTGCAATTAGGGTAAGACCCTATAGACATCCATCTTTTCAGAAGGATGAGATTGAAAAACTTGTTTAAGAGATATTGGACTCAGGTATAATCAGACCTAGCAGCAATTATTTTGCCTTGCCAATTATTTTAGTTAAAAAGAAAAATGGTACATGGAGGATGTGCATTGATTATAGACAGCTTAACAATGTAACCATAAAGGATAAATTCTCTATTTCTTTGGTGGAGGAACTATTAGATGAATTGGTTGATGCAAGGTGGTTTTCAAAACTTGATCTAAGATATGATTATCACCAGATAAGGATGAAAAGAAGAAGACATCCACAAAACAACATTTAAGACCCACTTTGGCCATTATGAGTTTTTGGTTATGCCTCCGGTTGACTCGACCAGCATGATCCGATTTTAAAAAACAACTGGTTTGTGTCCCGTGCGATTGCACGTAACATGGATTTTTTATTTATAAATCATAATAAATCATAATATTTATAAAAAATGTAGAGTTTGATGTTTTTTTAATATAATCTCTACATATGCAAATGTGTTGTATTTCAGATTAAACTAAATTGAGAATATAATTATTCATTTTGAGCTCATTGTTTTTTCGGTAGGTGTTGGATTCTCATAACTCTAGCAACTCTCTTTCGGTTCATAACAAAAATTATTGAAATCTTTTTTCTCAAAAAAAAATCGTAAAAAAATGCTAAATATTTATTTAAGAATTCTTTGAAAAATCATATTATTAAGCACTATTTATCCCTTCATTGTGATATAAGTTGTATTTTAGCAACTACTTTATATATGAAACACACTTAACAATCTATACATACTATAAAAGCAAAATAAAAAAAAGGTTTATAATGCATGTTAGAGTGCCACCTCATCACCCTATTATTTTTTGTATGCAATTTATTTAATTATAAAAATATATCAAAAGAAAAAATGAAAAATCTGATATTTAAATAATTGTTTTCATTTTATTTTAGAGAAAAAATCAAGCTCTACATTATTGTTAATGGAAACAGTTTTTTATTTATTAAGAAATAAAATTTTAGGACATTAAAAATTATTCCTATAAAAAAAAATTATACATTATCATTTGTATAGAAATAATATATGAGACTTTTTACTTTTTGGAAAGTCCAATAAAAAACATTATTTTTCTAGAATTTTTGTTAGGACGATTTTAATTAATTTTGTTTGTATTCTTTAATTGAAAATAAATATATAGTAATAATAATTGAAACTATAATACAATATGGTAATAACTTAATTTATACATAAAGAAACAAGACACTCAAATTAGGTAAGTGACTACACAAACCCTAAAGACCAAATCTCTATAAATAGGAATTTATATGTTCCACCAAAATCAGAAATTACTGATAATATTCAGGTACGTACGACACAATTTTATGTTTATAGTGATTTGACGACTAGATTCATCGTGTTGTATATAATTTGTTTGATATATTGTGTAAACTAATATTATTCATGACTGTTTTTTTTTTTAATTTGCTAACTTTTTTTATTTATACCGTTTAGGATGATTATACTTTATTTGACGAACAAATAAGGAGCATAAGGATTCAAACTTTATTCGAAGAAATTTGATATCAAGTAATTGATGTGTATGTAGCCAATAAAATAATTAATAAGTAATTGTATATATGTATATCAGTACATGTATTTGAATTGGTTTTACATTTAATTATATCATTTTTCAATTTTATTGTTTAATTATTTATATTTAAATATAATATAATTAATAATATTGCAAATATAATTATTTATTCCGTGCAACGCACGGGATAAAAACTTGTAAATATGAAAAATGACATAAATTAAACAAACATAAATAACCATAAAAAAAACAAACATAAATAATAAAAAACACAATTAATCAAAACAAAAAAAATTTATCTACTAAAAGTCAAAAGAAAATGAAAAAAAAAACAATAAAAAGTAGCAGAGATTATTATTATTATTTTATAAAAACCTTACATATTTGACTATTTTCTATCATATCAAATCTATAATTGAACCGAATATAAAACCTTAATCGTCGTATTTTATCAACTATACTATATGTGAAACCCAATTTCAACAACAAATCTAAAAAATGACATAAATTGAACAAAGCAACACAATCAAAGCCGAAAATTTGTATCCACTAAAAGTCACAATCATTCTTTTCAAACAATCATGAATAAAGAATTATATTCAAATTGTTTTGAATGGAACCAGTACAACTAAATCAAATTAAACACTAACTAACACAATTCAGTAGAAACGAAAAAACAAACTCAAAAATGATACGTGAAATTATAAAAAAACCCGTTTATAATAATACGGAACAAACCCAAAAACACAAATCAACATCTTTCAATGTAAAAAATTGCAGTCTCCGTAGCACTTCTTATTCCTGTATTCCTCGATTTCGTCAGTATAGGTTGTATATCATGCATATATATATACACACACACAAACTGTATCAAGAATTTTGGCTCTCTGTATAAAGCTGAAGAGGGTTTCTATAAAAAAGTGGATAAGGATATATATCGTATGCAACTATGCATCCTAGTGTATTTAGACGCAGAGGTATGGAATTTCAAGTGATTTCACAATGGGTGTGATTTATTTGAATATGTGGTAGTTTTTTTTAAGTTATATAAGTGGTTGGTAGGCAGTTACAATAGATTGATAATGAGTGAAATGAAAAAGAGATAAATACGTGGGAAGAAAATTAAAACTGCAATTAGAAAGGAGATTATTGAATTTTTTTATAATTTATAATTAATAAAAATTCTCTAAAATTTAAGAATATGACATGTGACAAACCAAGGTTCTCCCTTAAGTGTATATATATAGATTAGATTATAGATATCTTCTCTCAGCCCTACGATTTCGAAAACTAACAATCTTTTGTGTACACAAACGATTGAAAGGAGAAGATTGCGACCGGCGACGAGAGAGACCCGGACACGTGGCGAGCGAGGAGATTTGGTCGGTGACCGACCGGGAAGGGAAGCTAGAGCACGATTAATTGAGAAAAAATTGGCTCTGTAGCTCTTTCTCCAGGCAGGCGCGCAGTTCTTCTACAGGGAGGAGAGACAGAGAGACAAAAGAGCTCGCCACAAAAAAAAAAAAAAAAAGGGAGTTGTTGTTTCGCTGTTTCTGTTTCTGCTTCGTTATATTGGTGTGTTTTTGATTTAATTTGGTGGTGTATGAATGTGTAGGTAGCCCCCTCATCGCCTGGAGAAAACAAACAAAAAAAAACACAAAGTATAGTGCATATCAATTGTCTCTCTGAGAGGGCTTGGAAGCTGGCGCTGGACAACTGCAACGACGTTTCTTATTTTGAAAAGAAATGGTGGAAAAAGACTACTTCGCCCATGCGTAGGGCTTTCAACACTCTCTCCAAGCGTTACAGGATGCGTAAATCTGGTATTTCTCTTCCTTGTCCATATAGAATCCAATAGGAGATCAAGGTCTTGATGTCACAATCTTGTATGACCTCGAATCCTTCATCCACACATATCAAATTTTCTAGATCAGTTCACATGTTTGTGAATACTTATACAAATTGATGAATCATGTTGAAGAGTTCAATGACCTGATGACTTTTTTTATCAGCAATACCAACACTCCTAATGGCTCTGATGAGATCGCGGGGTTTGATGGGTGTTGGTTAATGACTTAATGATATGTTAACCTAGGTGACAATTAGGCACGATCACAGATTTGAAATGGTAAAAAATGTAGTTGCCACTAGTTTACAAGAACATCCACATTCATGGAACACAAATTGAGTTCATAAAGATCACATTTTACGTTTTGATCTTTCGTCAGCAAAGTCCCCCATGAAAACTTTCTAACATTGATGGACTCAATTGAAGTCCCAAATCGTCACACTTCCAAGAAGATTCAACAATAATTCGTTTAATGTGAATTGCAATTACAATTTATTTTTATCACTAGAGGTCCGTACCTCTACAGGGCCTAGGTTTTTACGGTTCCTAGTAAGAAAGACCATGCACTTGATGCTTAGGGCAATAAGATCTTATTTTAAATCTGGTTTGTGATCAGTTTTCATGTTTTGTCTTTATGTTTCAATTAAGGTTTTGTTAATTTTCCAAATTTTACCTATGGAGAGTTAGCTGATCAGGGAAAGTTGTTAACATGTTCAGTGCATGACTCAATCTGTTCTTGTTTGTGAAAACAAAATAAACAGGACTCGTGAAGCTGCATGATGATGTGAGGTCATGTGAGTACAGGGACGTGCAAGTTATGTGGGAGATGCTGAATAGTGAATCTGAAATCTCCCGTGAAAGTGATGAGAAAAAGAAGTCCAGCTGGAAATTCGTTGAATCGGCCAGGAATGCAAATATTTGCCGTAACTACTGATCCTGTCATGCATCTGCCACATATTGATCACTTGGTTGACAAGCTTCATCCACAAGTAACGGACATGGATTTGGGTGATAATGAAAAGGGGAAGATGGGTCGTCATGTACAAGAATAGGAAGATAACCTCTTCTCCATCTCGGAAGTCAGCTCTGTATGTATAACGCTGCTTCATGGGATTTCATCCCTCTCTTCTCTCCAACTCTGTGTGCATAAACTATATATAATTATGCAGTGTGGATAATCTTTGTGTTTGGATTGGGCTATGTATATTATCTATAACATACAATACTAAAAAGCAGCCTAGTGCATGAGCATCCCACTGCTATATATGCATTTGAGCGAGTATATCATATGAAAAAAGGTGGATTAGCCTTCCACCATTTTGGTATCATATATGTTTTCCAAACTGTTTTGATTCTATTAAAACCGTTATATATGTGTGGTGCTAGTGTTTGAAAGGTTCTTTTGGTATCTTTAGCATCTCAAATCTAAACTACTAGTCTTCTCTAGCAATTTCCTCTGTTGGTTACTGGATATTGATCTTGTGCTTGAACGTACAACTAATTATTGGTTGGGTTTACACACAGTTGTGGTATGTTGCTTCAATACAAACTGTACCTCATTACTGAAAGTCTGAAATTTAACTCTCTTGGGGTACATGTTTGTAAACATACCACAATTGTATTAATGACAAGCCTATTTATTAACGGAATGAGAGTACATAGTAGTAAAAAATTAATTTTATAGTTTAGAGTAGTGAATTACAAATGAGGTATAATATAAGATATGTAACTGTAATTAAGCCTAGTTGTTTTACATTTGTTCACATTCAAAAGTTTTGAAGACTTAGATAAGGTATTTAGAGTTTACACAAGTAACATACCGTTAAGTGTTTATGGGAATATGTCTCATCAAGTGTAATCTCCCTTAACCAAGCCTAAGGAAATTCAAGGGAAATGAACTTGAGGAATAGGAAAGGACTTGAACTCGAGGAATTGGATTTTGTAAAGAATCAATCCAGGGCAGCAAGAAAAGGAAGCGTGAGAGTAAGAATTTCAACTAAAAAGAAGCGAAATACACTAGTTTTAAAGATAATTATTAAGAAATAAATGTAGAGAAAGGAAGTAGTTGACAATTAATGACCAAGAGTTGAAATTCTCTCTCCCCATAAGAGAGTTATATTCAGAGCATCTCCAATGTTTAGTATTTTTGTGGGGTGTTAAGGAAGAGAGAGAATGTGTCATCTCATTATTTGTTGTTTAGCATTCCCTTAGTAATTTTTAATTCAATGGTTAGCACTAATATAAAAAATGCTAATTGGAGAGAAAATATGAGACAAATAGAGTTTTGACATCTCCTCCTTAGCACCTACTACTACAATGCTTAATTACATCTTTTCAAGAGGTGCTAAACCTCTTAGAGTCTCTCTTAACATCTCTCATTGGAGATGCTCTACTTACAAACCAACACTAATGATATGACAAGGGATGACTGGTTGTAACTTGTAATGATGTGGAGTTCATTAGAAGTTTGGATCCTACCTTCTCAAATACTCCATTTGTGGGCATCGGGTGAGTTTTAGAATCTCCACAGGCCTTTCGAGCACGGGTGGAGGTTGGAGTTCGTAAGAGTGCTAACCGTTTTGAGTGGTGCCATGAGAACTTCCTTAGGAATTTGTTCTTACTGAAGCCACCTAGAGGGCTTGATTGTGTGGTATCTCCATGGGTGAGCCCCTCGGGAAAACTTTCCATGTGAGCGTCTCTCGAGTTGGTTTTCTTGTTGAGCATATATGTTCAACAAGTTCTCTTGGGCGTGCCCTCCAGGTGATCTCCCTGGAGTCGTGCATCATGCTCCCACATTATTTGTGAGTTGCCTTCGTTCTTGCAATTTTTTTGGGGTGTTAAGTTGGCAATTAGATGTCACACATATTGGCTAGATTATGGTCAGTTTTAGTTATAATCATTTTAGTAGCATTATTGTTGTTCAAAATTCTCTTTTATTAGTTAAGTTTTGGATTATGATGAAGTCTGATAAACTTTACATAAAACTAAAAAATGAATAGGCTCGTAACACAATTTGAAAAAAATGATGGTTTCACAACACAAAAATGGCTACCGAATCCGTGGTTTTGGCCTTAGTCTGAAGATAACAATAACATTACAAGGTGTTGTTCCAAACCTTGTTTTATGAGTTGGATCCACAAATATTATGATTGACAACCCCAATGCAGGTTGCAGCTAGCTCTCATCACATTTATGATCATCATCATTATTATATCAAATTTGAGTTTGAATATATCTGTTTTTATTTTTATTTTTTATATATATATATATAAAATTTAAAACCGGTATTCAGAATTTTGTATTTGTACCGATTCAGAGGAACTCAACGGCAGGGATTCCACCACCACTACAACACACAAGTCTCTTTATTTATTTTGGCATTAAAGTGGAGTGGTGTCCTCACTATTCATTCCCTACTGTTTCCTTCTGCTGCATGCACTTACCACAATGCCATGCATTTACTCCTCCATCAATGATACTCACATGCTTTTTTTTTTTTCTTTTCTTTTGCTCTTCCAATTCACTATGCTCTACACCACCACATTTTTTTTATTCTAAAAAGTTATTTCTTTTTTCTAAGAACGATAAAAGTAGTAATATATTAATCCGGAGAGACATGCATGGGTCTTGGACTCTCTTCTCCTTTCTTATCTCTGCGGATTTTCAGCTGGAACTTTGGTCCTTCTTCACTTGACAACACTCACCACACTACACACGCCCTTTCTTTTTCCTATTTATACATCTCACGGCTTGGTCACTTGTTGCTTCAAAGAGCCCTCTGGTTTCTCTTAATTTTGGTCTGATAGAGCTGTTTTGGTAACATCAACATGAAAACTTCTTGGTTCTGGGTTTTGATCTTCATGGCCATTGCTTTGTTGATTCTTAGCTTCTCAAGCAGCATTCCTAGCTCCTCAGTTCCTGGTACAAGTTTCATTTCTCTCTCTTTTTATTTGGTGGTGAAATTTGAAAACTGTTGTACAACTGCCATTGCATGTTTGTTAGACAATTTTTTTTTGGTATTTTGGGGTTTGAAGTTTTTGTGAAGTCATTGGGTTACCGATTATGCTATTGCAACACTTCAATTTATTTTTGTGGTAGCAATTGTGATTTGGGATGATATATATGGATTTGGATTTTCATAATATCCGTGTTTAATTTCAACTGAATGATGAGTACTGCAATTTAGTAAGTGCTTGTTTGTTTAGCCAGATCCACCGGTAAGTAGCTCCACCTAGGATCCACGTCAGATTTCTGGAGCACAACAGTGTCATTTTCAATTTTCAGTGAATCCTCCGATATGTAGGAGAAATGTGGTGGACCAAAATTGGTCCAGTAGAATTCAGTATCATCAGCTATGATTTCAAAAATACCATTATGCCCTTGAAAAAACAAGTACAGAGGGTATAAAATAGATTACAACGGATCTCTTTCAAAAAAAAAAGAGAAAAAGAACACCATGCACAGAAATGAAGAACAACAAAAAAAAATTTAATTACCTGACAAACTATCTCAAATCTTAAACAAAAAACTATAATAGTATTTGTACTGAACTTACAAAAGAAATCCCTATTTTTTTTTTTGAAATCCATAATCTAACTAACTGGATTAGAAGTTGTCGTCGTCGGTGAGTGGAGAAGATGGTGCGGCGGTGGAGAAGCTGTCGCCGTCGTCGGTGAGTGGAGATGATGGTGAGGCGGAGCCGGAG
>JAYMTK010004265.1:0-11305 GCA_036897405.1 Pelargonium myrrhifolium | reverse complement strand
TTATCAAACAGTTAACAAATTATTGTTAAAAAAAGCTGAAGCACAAAAAGTGATCATCAGCTCTACGTGCTTATCAGCACTTTTTGAGAAGCTAATCCAAACACCCTCTTAATAAACACAAATTAAACTCATTTTTTGGTCACAAATTCAGTAACAAAATGGAGTGAATATAGGCTCAAAAGAGGATCACAAATTCAGTAGTGATCATAGAATTTTTAGGAAAGATTAAGGATCAGATTAAATATTAACCAAGTACCTTAAATTCAGTTAATTCAGTTTATACAGTTGCAATAGCTCAGTGAATATCTGCTAAAAACTCTAAACAACAATTTGGATAAAATGTTTTGCTTAATTCATGCTCAGCCACAAAATATAGGTTTAAAGCCATCACTATATATAATTCAATCTCTCATTGCTCTCATTGCTCATTTTCTTGGCTACCAAACACTCATACTAATACAAATCATCTGATCTTCTTTTCTTTTTTGTCCTTTTTGCAACTCTTCTTTAGTTGACATAAAAAAAGATTCTTGACAAGATTTCAAGAATAGATGTCAAAAAAAGAGCTTTCAATGCAAGAAAACAAGGAGATAGCTATGGAGCACTAACTGACATAGAAGAGAAGACAATTGGGTTTGAAACTCTTGTTTTTTTTACATTTCAAGAGCGAAAAAAGGCGGGTTTTCTCTCCTTTAGTCAGGATTTTCTCGCCAGCCAAACACTCCATAAGGACATTTGGTGACAAGAACTTGGTGTTGTGTTGATCATGGCATGTGAGTCAATTCATTTTCCATCTCTTCATTATTTCATTTCATTTTTTCTGTGTTTTGTCACAAATTTTTGTACCCTCTAAGCTATTTTAAAGGGTTTCGGGGTTGAATTCGAAGCACATTTTGAGTAAAAACATAAGATATTTCCATATCTTTTGCTGATAAATTATATGATATTGTCTCTTTGAAGATTCTCACAATACTACGAAATTTCAAACTTCTTGAATATTTCAATTCCCAACAATTGAACTAACTCGACTTTCGATTACTTCAATGATCAGTGTATCAATGTGACAAATTTGAGTACCCTCCAAGCTATTTTCAAGCGTTTTGGGGTCCGATTTGAAGCACATTTTGAGTGAAAACATAACATCTTTTCGTGTTCTTTTCGCTGATAAATCAATCATATGGCATACATTGTGTTTCGCTGATAAAAACATAACATCTTTTCGTGTTCTTATAATACTAATTTGAAATATGCAAATTCTTGTGCACATTTCAGTGTATTGTCCAACCATTACATTGCTCCTCTTGTTGCTTCTGGCTCCGGCGACAAGCGCGGGAGGGGCAATAAGAGGTCCAAGAAAGCTTAGACATGAAGCCATTGTAGCTCGTCATGGAGCTGTAGCATCTGATGATGTTAGGTGTTCGAGGATCGGGATGGATATTCTTCGGGAAGGAGGTAATGCTGTAGATTCAGCGGTTGCTTCCGCGCTTTGCTTAGGCGTCGTGAGCCCAGCGTCGAGTGGACTTGGTGGAGGAGCTTTTATGATCATCAGATTGGCAAATGGGAAGGCTCAAGCCTTTGATATGAGAGAAACCGCGCCCTTGTTGGCTTCCAAGGTAACTAGAATTGCATAAAGTTTGTGTTTTCGTGTTCTTTTTCGGGTTATCTTGATGTTCGGATAGTTATTTTTATGCATAAGTGTTAGCGTATGCCTAAACTTTGTGTTTTGGGGTTCTTTTTCGCGTTTTCTTTGTGTTAAAGACAGTTATTTTTATGCACAAGTGTTAGTGTAGTGCCTAAACTTCGTGTTTTCTTTGTGTTCGGACAGTTCTTGTTATGCAAAAATGTTAGTGTAATGCCTAAACTTTGTGTTTTCGGGTTCTTTTTCGTGTTTGAACAGTTCTTGATATGCAAAAATGTTAGTGTAATGCCTAAACTTTGTGTTTACGGGTTCTTTTTCGTGTTTTCTTTATGTTTGGACAGTTATTTTTATGTACAGTTGTTATCGTGACGCCTAAACTTTATGTTTTCGGGTTCTTTTTCGTGTTTTCTTTGTGTCCGGACAGTTATTGTCCTGCAAAAATGTTAGTGTAATGCCTAAACTTTGTGTTTTCGGGTTCTTTCTCGTGTTTTCTTTGTGTTTAGACAGTTATTGTTATGCACAAATGTTAGCGCGATGCATAAACTTTATGTTTTTGGGTTCTTTTTCGTGTTTTCTTTGTGTTTAGACGGTTCTTGTTCTGCACAAATGTTAGTGTAATGCCTAAACTTTGTGTTTTGGGTTCTTTTTCGGGTTTTCTTTACGTTCAGACAGTTATTTTTGTGTACAAATGTTAGCATAATGCCTAAACTTGGTGTTTTCGGGTTCTTATTCGGGTTTTCTTTATGTTATGACAGTTATTGTTACACACAAATGTAAAAGTTAGTGTAATGCCTAAACTTTCTGTTTTCAGGTTCTTTTTTGTGTTTTCTTGACGATCGGACAGTTCTTGTTATGCACAAATGTTAGCATAATGCCTAGACTTAGTGTTTTGGGGTTCTTTTTCGGGTTTTCTTGATGTTCAGGCAGTTATTTTTGTGCACAAATGTTAGCATAATGCCTAAACTTTGGGTTTTCGGGTTCTTCTTCGTGTTTTCTTGATGTTCAGACAGTTCTTGTTATGCACAAATGTTACCGTAATGCCTAAACTTTGTGTTTTCGGGTTCTAATTCGTGTTTTCTTTATGTTCAGATAGTTCTCGTTATGCAAAAACGTTAGTGTATGCCTAAACTTTGTGTTTTCGGGTTCTTTTTCGTGTTTTCTTTGTGTTCGGACAGTTCTTGTTATGCACAAATGTTAGCAATTAGCACAATGTGTACTTTTTCGGGTTTTCGTTATATGCAAACAGTTCTTGTTATGCACAAAATATTTTAACATAACGTGTCTGATCAAAAGGTTTCTCATTTTGGTAGTAACTAGGTTTTGTGTTCTTTTTCGGGTTTTCTTGATTTTCTCGTGCCCCCGTTAGCTTCCTAGGTTACTAGAATTGCCTAAACTTTGTGTTTTCGGGTTTTTTTCCTGGGTTTTCTTGTTCTTGTTATGCACAAATGTTAGCATAATGTGTCTGATAATACAAATCTTTCTCATTTAGGAAGCAACTCGATTTTACGAGAGAAATCGAGCCTTTGTTAGCTTCCCGGGTAACTAGAACGGCCTAAACTTTGTGTTTTCGCGTTCTTTTTAGTTCTGTTATGAATAAATGTTTCTCGTTTTGGAAGTAATAGGGTTTTGTATACGAGAAATCGCCACTTTTTAGCTTCCCGTGGTACTAGAATAGTCTTACTATGAATTTTCGTGTTCTTTTTCGGGTTTTCTTGATCCACATAATGTATATGATAGGATATAAGCAACGATGCTTTTGTGATATCTTGCACATTTCCAAATTTAGACTATTTGATCAATCTTTTCGGGTTTCTTTCCCTTTTTAGAACATGTATGGGGGCAATGCCACTCTCAAATCTCGCGGAGCCCTCGCAGTAGGGGTTCCAGGGGAGCTTGCAGGCCTCCACGAGGCCTGGAAGCAGCACGGGAAGCTCCCCTGGGAAAAGCTCGTGAGGCCTGCAGAGCTACTCGCCCGCAAGGGATTCAAGATTTCTCCGAATCTTCACATGCAGATGCTCAAAACGCGACAAGACATCTTTTCTGACAAGGGTCTCCGTCGTGTTTTCACGCAAAACCATGACCTCATAAAGCAAGGAGACATCGTTCGCAACCTAAAGCTCGCACACTCTCTTCGAAGGATCGCAAGATACGGCGCGAAGGCGTTTTACAATGGATCCATAGGATTACATTTGGTTAGAGATGTCCAAAGGCTTGGGGGAATAATGACAATGGAGGACTTGCAAACATACCGAGTGAAGATTAGGAAACCGTTGTTCGCTAAAATTCTAGGGCTTGAAGTCCTAGGCATGCCTCCTCCTTCGTCTGGGGCGGCGTCGATGTTTCTGGTAAGTATATAAAGTAGTGTTTGAATCATAATTTTTGCCTGTAACGAGGATAAAAATAACTTTTTAGTCACCAGAACGACTTTGGAATCATAATCTAATACTCATTTTCATTTTCTAAGAAATATTTTCTATGCACTCCCTAAACTGTTTAAAAGTATAAGTTTTAGTCTCTGAAGTTATTTTTGGACGCAGATTCTCAACATTCTTTCCCAATACGGTGTCCCTTCAGGGATTTCGGGCCCGCTAGGGATCCATAGACTTGTTGAAGCTTTCAAGCATGCATTTGCTGTGAGGATGAACCTTGGTGATCCTGATTTTGTTGACACTTCTAAGGTTATTTCAGATATGATTTCGCCTAAGTTCGCCGAAAAGATGAGGAAAGAGATAAATGATAGTAGGACTTACGATCCACCTTATTATGGAGGCCGGTAAGTGAATTTATAAGCTTTTAGTTGAACTGATCATCTAGTTCTGCACCTGATATGATCTCTAGATGAGTCATAAACCCTAAATTCGAGAATTTTAAGAGGTCACGAGTTTGAATATGGAAAACAATATTTCTATAAAAGTAGAGATAAGTTGCATACATAAATGAAACTTTTCCGATATTATTTTTTGGACCCAACTGAACCAAAAAATCACATTATTTACTCGAGTAGATCACTAGATCTGGCAATTTGGGTTGTGGGCCGGAAAAAAAAAAATCACGCAATCGTATATTGCAACATCTTATCAGTCTTATCATTTTCCACTAAGTGATGATACACGTCACGTTTAACACAACACAAAATTAGTGTGTTTGGGGTCACATATTTTGTAATCATGTCGTCGTTCGTATTGGAGAACCCAACACGTTTAGTGAACGTGTCGTTGGTAAAACCCGCAACTAGACCCAGCCCACGGACCGAAACCCGCAACCCATACAAACCCAAACCTCTTTCAGATCAAGCCAGATTAGAACTTTCACCCGAAATTCAAATTGTCAGTTCTGCGATTAAGTTTGTGCACTTAGACTTTTCTCGACTTTTTTTTTTTGCAGGTGGAACCAAGTGAGAGATCATGGGACAAGCCACGTGTCCATTGTGGACCAAAATAGAAATGCTGTGTCCATGACAAATACTATAAATGAGTACTTTGGTGCAAAAATATTGTCCCCACATACAGGAATTGTCCTAAACAATGAAATGGACGATTTTTCCATGCCGGGCATCAATGCATCCAAAAGTGTTCCTCGACCAGCACCTCCCAATTTCATTTTCCCAAGGAAAAGGCCATTATCTTCCATGACACCAACCATTGTCCTAAAGGTATATTTAGAACTTCGGTTTCGGATCAGGTTTTTCGGTTTCAGGTTGAAAATGCCTAATTTGAAATGAGAATGGGTCCATTCGAGTAGGGGGGTTTTAGGTCGCGTTGGGCTTGGGTTTTACGTGAAGGATGTGAACCCGACTGGAGACTGGTCCATTTCATATGACCCAAACCGACAAACTTTTAGGTTGAGTTTTGGGTGTCTGTGAGTTTGGTTCCAAATTGTCGGCTCTAATCGTAATAACTCATTTTCTTTTTTAAGAATGAGTTGTAGACTGGATTTCAAACGATCCGGTCTTCGGTCCACACATTTTGGAATTTTGGTCTTTTGTCTAGACCGGACCCGACCCATAATTAAAGGTGGCAATTTGGTCTCGGGTTGGGGCTTCGGTTCAAACCCGATATGAGAGCGGGTTCACTTAGTTGTGTATTTCTAGTTTTACATGCAAAATGTGCAGATTTGTCTAACCCAACCCGCCAATTTTCAAGGAATACTCAATTTGAAACCAAATTCGAGATCGGGTCCTTGTATGTGACCCAAACCTGCAAATTTATGGTTGAGTTTTGAGTACTTATTGGTTCAGGTCTAAATTGTCGGCTCTGGCCTCAATGATTATGAGGTTGGGGTGTTGAAATTCCAATCTAGACCGAGAAGTCGAAAAATACAGACCGGAACCAGATTTGATGTCAACCGGACCGGAGATGGTCCACACATTTTGAAATTTTGATCTTCTATTTGGACTGAAATATTTAATTTTTCCCTTTCGAAAAGGCAATTTTAACTTCTTTTTGTTAAATTCAGTCTAATTTTGATCCGGTCGGTCAAACAAATCCATACATTTTACATGTAGAATCTAACCTGCAACTTGAACACACCCGAACCTCTTTTGGGTCAGATCGAATTAGACATTTTCAATTCAAACTCGAGTTAAAATGTACATTGTCACTACTGATTTACGAGTTTGTTTCAAAATTATCAGTTCTGACAATGTACAATGTACTTGCAATTAGAGCCGGTAAAATGGATCCACACTCGCGGGTACCCGCAACCCGACCCTAAAAAAGTAAAGTTCGGATTTGATTTTTTCACCCTAAAAAACGGGTCGGGTATTAATGTAAAAATTTTGGGCCGGATATACCCGTTGTTTAACCCTAACCCGACCTACCTGAAGGCCCTATAGGATCGGGTTAGGGTATTTCAACCCGAATCTGACCCGACCCTACTTTTTACCGGATCTACTTGCAATCAACTTGTTGATGTATTTAAATATGTTTGTGCAGGATAAGGAAGTGATAGGTGTAGTAGGTGGAAGTGGTGGAGCCAAAATCATATGCTCCACAACACAAGTTTTCATTAACTATTTCTTCAAAGGGATGGATCCTTTATCTTCTATTATGGCTCCAAGAGTCTACCATCAGGTTTATTCCTTAACCAAACTTTTTTTTTTTTTATACAGAAAGGTGCCGAAATTTTTTCTTGCGACGGTTTAGGTCTCGGGATATGTACAAGAGTCCTAGTTTTCAAGGGAGAGGCTTCGTCTCTACCCTCTAGCCTAGGGCTTTTGGCACCTTACCGTATCAAAGTGGTCTCCTACACCACCACCGCTAAGAATGAGTTTAGTGGGGATCGATTCTGATACCTCTTCCCACTCGCACAGCTGGATTAACCAATTATGCTACCCTTAGTGGCTCTTAACCAAACTTATTATTTTTCATGATTGGATTATTAGAGTTTGACTAGTTTGGTTCTCGAACCATCAGAAAGGTTCCCCGGCTATTTAAAACTCGGTCAAAATGGTCGCCGATGTTGGCTTTTGGTAGTATTTTTAACAGTTTTTCTGACGTGTCCTTAAAAAAGAATAAGGTTGAAACTAGTATCCTACACATGTTAACGTC
Organism: Pelargonium myrrhifolium; assembly: GCA_036897405.1. Lineage (NCBI taxonomy): Eukaryota > Viridiplantae > Streptophyta > Magnoliopsida > Geraniales > Geraniaceae > Pelargonium > Pelargonium myrrhifolium. The sequence continues at coordinate 4,117 of JAYMTK010004265.1, read as the reverse complement.
TGATACTATTTTAGTTCAACGAACTGAGTTAACTGACACAAACTCGATGAATTTGAACTCAAGTTTACTTAACTCGCTTCGTGTCACAGTCATGACTCAGATTCACAACCCTAGTCAAGACACATATGGGAGCTTGTGATGTGATCTTTAATAATTTAACACTTCAAAATGATGTTTTGTGTTTTGTGATGTGCAGTTGATACCAAACAAAGTGTACTATGAGAATTGGACATCAGTGACTGCAGACCATTTTGAGGTGCCTCTAAAAATTAGGGCAGCCCTAAAGAAGAGGGGTCATGTTTTGGAAAGCCTAGAAGGTGGATCTATGTGCCAATTCATAGCACTGGGTGAGTCTAGGAATGGATTTGGAGGAAATGGAGAGCTTGTGGCAGTTAGTGACCCAAGAAAAGGTGGCATTCCTGCCGGGTTCTGAGTAGATCTGACAATTCGGGCCAGGAGTCGGGAGAAAAATTCGCACATTCTTATTTTGCGACTTCTTATCATCTACAACAGAAAGACGAGACATGTTAAAACTGACAAAAAAGAACTGATAAACACGTGTGTTTTTTGACCTAGCTTGTTTAGGCCGCGGGCCCGTATTGTTAGGGGTAGTTTTGAGTTTGTGACCTTTGGGAGTTTTAGGAAATGTTACTTTTACATTTCTTTTCTCTTTTATTGTGATGTTATTTGAACAAAAATAAAGGAAAAAGAATCAATTAGTATAATTCTACATTGAGATTTGCATTTGCATGAGATTATCTTGGAAAATGTTTTAAAATGGTATCTAAATCTTTAACATTTATTTGGTCACAAGTTGGTTATTTATTTGGTCACAAGTTGGTTATTGATTTGATCACAAAATGAATGTTAGAGGGATCATTTTGAAACATAAGTGAATATTAAAAGGACTAAATTGAAACAAAAATTAAATAAAGAAACAATTGTACACAAATTAGATAATAAGAGGACTATTTGAATACATAATCCAATTACATATTCACTTGAGTTTCATTTACTTTGAAAATGATTCGATTTGTTTAAAATTATATCGACGTGTGTAACTCGGATTGGAATAAAATTGACATTTTAGAAAGTTTACTAAAGTTCGACTCTTTAATAGTTATTTATGTTTTTGAGAAGATGAGTGCGATTGTTAGCCTTTGACACGTCGTAAAAACTTATAATTAGTGGAAAAACTTGCAATCTGCTTATCGATTCCAACACAAATTGTCGTTGTCTTTATTTAAAAGTCGATATTCTTGGTGATTCATATATCAACTTGTGTAATTCAAATTAGGCAAAGTTAATATTTTAAAATGTGTTCAGATACATTTTTGCATGGAATCTTGACTATTTGTAACGCGTTGTTGAGAAGGCATGCACAATTTTTAACTTTGTGTATCGTAGAAACTTATGATCAATAAAAGGTCGTAATCCACGTATCATTTAACTAATTTTGGTCATATATGAATTTCGATGCAATATCATGTCATCGTGCTTATTTTAAAGTTGACGTTTTTACTTTTTAGTGATCCTTTCGATTTAAGTAATTAGGGTTTAATGTATATCAATTGAATGATATAAAGTTATATTAGTTGCATTAATAAGGTGATGACACCTTATTTAAAATTATGGATCCGGACAGATCGCTCCGTTCCCACAAATTCACTTGGGTGTGTATAAATGATTTTAAATGAGATGTCATCACCTCATTGGCTTTATTGAGTTGCAACTAATATAACTTAATTATTAAGGGTAAACTGTATATCAGTTGACTGGTATAAAGTTATATCAGTTGCAACTTAATAAAGTCAATGATGTGATGACACCTCATTTAAAATCACTTATACTCGCCCAAGTGAATTTGGGGGAGCGGAGCGACCCGTCCGGATCCATGATTTTAAATGAGGTGTCACCACCTTATTAGTACAACAGATATGACTTTATATCAGTAAACGGATATACATTCGACCCTTAAATTAAATGCTGAAATTAATTCTTTAACCGAAAATGAATCATTTCTTCAAATTTAAACTTCCCATTATTGTGAAAATCACCACCATTATTGAAGATTCCACTAAATAATAAATAAATAAAAATGGGTCCCAAGAACAGAATCTTTTTCTTTTATTGTTTTTCTCTGCGTCTGTCCGTGTCAGCTCACACTCACTTCCCATCCAAATTGCCATTCCCAACCTTAAAAGATGTCTCATTTACGTCACCACTCTCAACTCACGAGTCACCAAATCAACCTTCTCCACACTATCACCATCTCCAATTCAATCCCAATATTTAATTGTTCTCGTATAATCTGTGCATATTTCTAAAGAAAGAGCATTCGGGTCGTTACAATAAGCTCAGCAAATAATCAGCTATGGCCGCTCAGACCCATCTGGTGAGGAGGTCTCTGGAGCTATCCAGAGCGAGAGCCAAGCTATCTTCTTGGCTATGCAGCTCTGGTTTCACTTCGATTTCATCGTCTTCGGCCACTTCTGCTGACGTGTCGCCGCCGCAGCTGCCGCCGTTTGGGTATGAGCCCCGGCCGTACGGTGGGCCCTCCGGCGAGGAGGTTCTCCAGAAACGGAAGCGGTTTCTGGGTCCTTCTCTGTTCCACTACTATCAAAAGCCTGTATGTTGATTCTTCGATTTGGGTCTTTGTGGATTTTTGCTTAAAGTTGGTTTTTTTTTCCTCTAAAGTTTTGATTTTTATGTTTGTGTGATTTATTGAGGTTTGGGGCAACGGTAAGTTTGTTGTCTTATGAAGTTTCGTTTATTACGTTGGAGGTGACAATTTAGATTCAAATATGTAAACAATCAAAACCCAACCCACATTTTTTTTATGAGTCAGTGTAACATAGAATAGACCCGATCTTTTTTTTATATCAACACGCTTAATGAGGTTTGAACCGAGACCTCCAAAGAATCAAGCGCTTCAGCCACTTTTTCCTATAGCAAAGTTGGTTCCTTTTTGTCTAAAGTTTTGATTTTTATATTTGTGTGGTTATTGAGTTTTTGGTGCAATGGTAAGTTTGTTGTCTTGTGAAGTCTCGTTTAATAGAGCTGACAATTTAGACTTGAATATGTAAACAATTTGAAACCCGACCCACATTTTTTAATGAGTTAGTGTAGCATAGAATAGGCCCGATCAATACTTGGACTAGGTCGAGGGAACTCGTGCCCCTTTCGGGTCTGACATTTTCAACCCGAAATTTGAATTGTAACCTTTGTGCCTTTTGAGGTAAGTTCATAATAAGAGTTTTGTTATATAGTCATCGTATAAATTTTTGGGTCGGGTCGAACTTGCAATGAGAAAATAGTGCGTATACTGCGTTAGAGTTGAGAATTTGAAATTGGACCTGTAAACAACCGAAACCCGATCCACATTTTGTTATGAGTTAGTATATCATAGAATAGACCCCATCAATACTTGGATTGGGTCGAAAGCACTTGTGACTCTTTCGGGTTTGACATTTTCAACCCGAAACTAGAATCGTCAGCTCTGCCTTTGAGGTAGCTTTTTCGGGTTAATAATGGTAGTTTTGCTATTTGGTCATCCCTATCAATTTTTGGGTCGGGTTGAGCTTGCAATGAGAAAGTAGTGCGAGGTCTGGACTAAACATGTGAATGAGATTCCCATTCTAGAGCCATTTTCATGACCGAAAACGTCATAATCCAAACAAGAACAATGAGAAGTTCACTCACATTTCGATTCTTGATTATCAATTTTGAACAAAAATTCTAATCCAAACGCTGTCTATTGTATTTGCAGCTCAACATTGTGGAAGGGAAGATGCAGTATCTGTTTGATGAGGACGGGAAACGCTATCTCGATGCTTTTGCAGGGATTGTTACCGTCTCTTGCGGACACTGCCATCCGACTATTTTAGAAGCTATAACCGAGCAAAGCAAAATCTTGCAGCACGCCACGACCATATACCTACACCATGGCATTGCTGATTTTGCCGAGGCATTGGCATCAAAAATGCCCGGAAACCTCAAGGTTCGTTTCGTTTAATCTAACTATGTCATTGTATAATTAAGGGTAAATTACGATTTCCTACCCTCTAAGTTTCGCTTGTGACGATTTCCTACTCTTAAGTTTGAATGAGATTTTTCA